>CAODLS010286274.1:0-21191 GCA_948243855.1 Flueggea neowawraea | reverse complement strand
ATCTTTAATTCATTATCATTCCCATGATAATGATCGATTAGGGACATTTAGAATAGTATTCCTTTTATCTTTATGGTTTTACTATCAAGTCACGTACTTGATGGCATAAATAAGAATAAACTATTCATGGAGTTTTATCTTCATAGAATAGATAATATTTCATAGAAATGAAATGCCTCTTTATTAAATAATTGAATGACAATGCACATTAATGATTTGAGTAGGGCACAATTCTAACAAAAATCCTTAGAAATACAAGAGTTATGTACAATATAATTGAAAAGAGTTTCTATCTAAATAGCTAAGGTTATCGACTAGCTCACCTAACTTAACTTTAAGTGAAATATGGATCTTGTACCTACTACTTGTTTTAACTTCCTTGATTGATCCTAAAACTTAAGAATTTTTCTTAAGCAAGAAAGGAAGAGGTATGTCCTAGATATAGTGATTTCCAATGAACCCGCACTCAATGTCCCTCAAGCACAAAAAGATGCTTATGAGAAGCATAAAAATGACTCGACGGTTGTCACATGCTTGCTACTATGGTTACGAATTTGATTTGAAGCTATAGAGGTAATTCACATAATAAGGCATCACAAGGAAATGTTCCAAGAGCAAACCCGTCAAGAAAGGTTCTTGATAACCAAAGACCAATGACGTTCTTATGGTTCAAAAGGGAAAGGGCAAACGTAAGGCTAAACCAAAGGGTGTTGGCAAGGAGAAAGAGAAATCTTAGTCTAGGCCTATGCTAAAGATAACCGAACCAAAAGAGGGAGTTTGTTTACATTGCCATGAGATTGTACATTGGAAGAGAAATTGCAAAATCTACTTGGAAGTGCTAAAGAAGAAGAGAAGTGAGACTTCTACTTCAGATATTTTTGTTATAGAAATCAATACGTCTACTAACTCCTCATAGGTATCTGATACTGGATATGGAGCTTAAAAGGGTTGAGAAATAGTATAATATTGATGAAAGGTGAATTGGACCTATGAGTGGGAAATGGAGCAAGAGTTGCTGCATTAGCTGTAGGAACTTATAATTTGACTTTGCCTAGTGGACTTGTTTTACAATTATCGAATTGTTATTATGTTCCTACTATGAGTAAGAACATCATTTCCTTTTCTTGTTTAGATAATGATGGATTTCATTTTATTATTAAGAGTAATAATCTTTCCATCTATCATGGGGACTTGTTTTATGGTATTACTACCATATCATTTGGTCTATATGTTTTAAACTTGGAAGAAAGCAAACACGTCTATAACATTAATAAAAGGTTAAAATCAAAGGATTTAAACTAAACCTACTTCTTGCATTGTCGTTTGGTCATGCAAGTGAGAAACGCATTTCAAAACCCTATAAAGATGGATTACTTAACTCATTTGATTTTGAATCATTTGATACATGTGAATCTTGCTTTTTAGGCAAAATGATGAAGAGTCCTTTTACACACAAAGGTGAAAGGGCCAATGATCTATTAGGACTAATACATACTGATGTATGCAGACCTTTTAGTACAAGTGCTATAGGAGGTTATTTGTACTTTATTACATTCACTGATGATTTCAGTCAGCATTTATCTTATGACACACAAATCTGAATCCTTTGAAAAGTTCAAGGAATTCAAAAGTGAAGTACAAAACTAACTTGTCAAGAATATCAAAGCACTTTGATCTGATGGTGGTGAAGAATATTTAAGCCAAGAGTTTGACAGTCATCTTAAAGAGTGTGGGATTGTCTCACAACTTACACCTCCTGGAACACCCTAATGGAATGTTGTGTCTGAAAGGAGAATTCAAACTCTATTAGATATGGTTCGATCCATGATCTGTCAAACGAATCTTCCAATCTTATTTAGGAGTTATGCCTTAGAAACTGCTGCATTCATACTTAACTGAATTTCATCTAAAGCAGATGAAAAAAAAAAACATATGAGATATGGAATGAGAAGAAGCCCTTAATGTCTTTTCTTAAAATTTGGGGATGTGAAGCTTTTATGAAACGACAAGTTTCATAAAAGTTAGCACCCAAATATGATAAATGCATATTTGTGGGGTATCCAAAGGAAATAAATGGATACTACTTCTATAACCGTTCTAAGAACAAAGTGTTTATTGCTCGAACTAGTATATTTTTAGCAGAGCAATTTATTTCCAAAGTAAATAGTGGGAGTAAAGTGCTCCTAGAGGAAATAAGAGAACCATAAATAGCCATTAAAGATGGAATAGAGATTCAAAACGACTCACAAGGTGTTATGGATTCTGAATTTGAAACATAAGGCCCAAGAAAGTCCGGTAGGGTTCATCACGCTTCTGAGAGATATGAATTTCTCATAATGAGCCTACAACCTACCAAGAGGTGGTTGTAAATTCAAATTCTCCAAGATGGCTTGAAGCCATGGATTCAGAAATGCAATCTATGTATGACAACCAGGTTTGAAACTTGGTGGATCCACCTGATGGAGCCAAGGTCATTGATTGTAAATGGATTTACAAGATAAAAACTAATGGGATCTTCAAGGCAAGACTTGTTGCAAAAGGTTTCAAACAAACTCAAGTTATTGACTATGACGAAACCTTTTCACCAGTCATCATGCTCAAATCCATTAGGATTCTTCTTGCCATAACAACATATTATGACTATGAGATATGACAAATAGATGTCAAAATAGCTTTCCTAAATGGAAATCTCATTGAGGATGTGTACATGATAAAACCCAAGGGTTTTATCGATCCCAAGAATTCTAAAAGGGTATGCAAGCTTCAAAAATCCATTTATGGATTGAAGCAAGCATCCCGAAGTTAGAATCTTCGTTTTGATGAAGCAGTCAAAGAGTTTGGATTCATCAACAACAAAGATGAGCCTTTTGTATATAACAAGGTTAGTGGGAGTGCAATAATGTTCTTAGTACTGTATGTTGACGACATCTTGATCATTGGAAATGTCATTCCTACCTTGCAGAGTGTCAAGACTTGGTTTGGAAAGTGTTTCGCAATGAAAGACTTAGGTGAAGCCTCATGTATCCTAGGGATACAAATCTATAGAGATAGATCTAAGAGACTAATTGGAATAAGTCAAAGTGTGTACATTGATAAGGTGCTAAAGAGGTTTAGCATGTTGAATTCCAAGAAAGGAATGATTCTCATGGTTCTTGAAAAACCATTAAGCAAGGCTAGTTGTTCTACAACAGACAAGCCATATATTACATGAGTAGGACTTCATATGCTTCTACAATTGGATCTATCATGTATGCCATGCTTTGTACACACTCTGATGTCGAATATGCTCTAAACCTGACTATTAGATTCTAGTCTGATCCAGTGAAAGTCATTGGACTGCAGTCAAGAATATCCTTAAGCACTTGAGAAGAACTAAGGATGTTTTCTTGGTCTACAGATGACAAGAAGGCAAACTAGTTGTAAGTGGTTACACTAATACTAGATTTCATTCTAACCATGATCGCAATCTAGTTATGTACTTTGTTTGAATGAAGGTATAGTCAGTTGAAAAAGTTCCAAGCAAGGCACCAAGGTCGAATCTACTACAGAGTCTAAGTATATATAGCTGCGTCAGACGCAGCAAAGGAAGCTGTTTTGCTCAAAAAAGTTCATTGCTATTTTGGATGTTGTCCCAAGCATCGCAAATCCAGTAGAGTTGTATTATGATAACAGTAGGAATGTTGATCAAACCAAGGAGCCCAGATCATAGAACCATACACATACTTAGACGTTTTCACCTTACTCGAGAGAGTCAGAAAAGAAGACGTCAAGATATGCAAAGTTGAATTCAATGATAGTGTGGTAGAGCCTTTTTCCTTTGAGAAATGCTCTACCAGAACTGAAACATGAAAGACACATAAGGTCATTAGGTATTAGGTTCGTTCTTGATTGAGACTAGTGCAAGTGGGAGATTGTTATAATTGTGCCATAGTCCAATCATTGATGTACATTGTTATTCAATTATTTAATAAAGAGGCATTTCATTTCTATGAAATATAATATGTTTTATGAAGATAAAAACTTCATGAATGGTCTATTCTTCCTTATGCCATCAAGTGTGTGACTTGATAGTAAAATCATAAGGATAAAAAGGATAATATTCTCAATGTCCCTAATCGATCATTATCATGGGAATGATGATGAATTAAGATTAGTATGTTGTTAAGTAAGATAATCAAGTTTTACTAATTATGTATATGAGATATCAACTTAGAACATAGATGCATGTTGGGGAACATGTATTGGAGTGGTCTGCTATGAAAGCACTTTATGGATTGTTGTCACAAAGTAGCTTTCGTGCAGTGGTGATGTTTGAGTCCTCTAACTGAAAATCGCTATTGACTCCTAAATTAGGAATCACATTTTTTGACTCAGTCAAACGTTATCCGTAAGAAGGCAACAATAAAGGCTATGATTGGATATGTCATAAATCATACAGAGGAGTGATAGTGAGAGTGATGGATTTGTTCCTCTTATGAAGAGTGATATCTCTTGGCCACTTGATGAGTGGGATTGATGGAATGTATGCATACTCGAATGATTGAATTATTAAGATTATTAATTTGATTAATCAATAATACTTCAGGGTTTCATAATTTATATGTTTAATAAAATTTAATACATAGTCCATTAATGTAATGAGCTTTTAATATGAATCACCAATTATCATGGTTATAATTATTTAATTATGTGTGACATAATTCGGCCATATGAGTGATTTATTTTATGATAATGTATCATATAGTTAAAAAGCCCAAATAATATTATTAAAACTCATTTGATTTTTGGCCTTTCCAAACCTAAATTGGAGGGAGAAATTCGGCTCCTCTTTCCTATTTTTTAGGAGTCATTTTTTGTGTAAAAATGATGAATTCGGCATAAGCAATTACTAATTAGGAGAGTCCATGAATAATTAGGAGTTTTATTCCTGGTTGAAAAGGAAAAAAAAAACCTAATTTGTATTTGACAAAATTAGTTAGGAAGTATTTATTCTTGTAGGACAAGAAAGGCAAACCCTAGTGTGACTAAACAAGAATTCGGCACACTCCTATTTAGAATAGGAAGAGGCCGAATCCTTAGACGGTAAGGAGAGGGAAATTTTGGCCCTATTGTGCACCTATTTAGGTCTCCTCATATGGCTATAAATAGGGTTGCACACCTTGCCATTCTTGCAAGGAAAAGCCGAATTAGTGAGTGCTACTTTCAAAGAAAGAAAATTATTTTATGAGTTTTAGAATAGAGATTCTAAAAGAAGTGCTAGTACACTCCACCAATCCATGGCAAGTTCATTCGTGTGGATACCTCTAGACACATTTGCGCAATGGCAATGTGATTCCACAAGGGTGATTTGGGTTTTGGGTGCTAAAAGCTACACCAATGTTTTATAAAATTGAATGATCAAGCTTTGGTGAAAGGTAGATCTTCTAACCCTAATTATATATGTTGATGTGCATGGGACCTTTGGAGAATTCAAAGCTTAAAAATTTTTGTTATTTCTGCTGCATTGATTAATTATGAATGTCATAAACGAGCCGTGAATTCCAACAGTCCATTAATGTGTGACATATTTCAGCCTATGTGAGTGATTTATTTAATGATAATGTATCATATAATTAAAATCTTAATAACATTAATAAAACCTATGATGAATTTCGGCTAAACCTAACATAATTAGCAGGGAGAAAATTCAGCACACTCATCCTAATTAGAGGGAAGAAATTCGGCACACACATATCACCCCTCCTATTTTTTTAGGAGCCTATTTTCTTGTGTGACAAGGTGGAATTTCGGAACACACTAACTAATTAGGGGTCCATGGACAATTAGGAGTTTTATTCTTGTTTCACAAGAAAATAAAACCTTAATTTGTATGTGACAACATTAATTAGGAGGTGAATATTCTTGTGGGACAAGAAAGGCAAACCTAATGAGACTAGGAAAGCAGATTCGGCACCCTAATGCTTGAATAGGAAGAGTGCTGAATTATTGCAATGTCAAGGATGGAATATCAGAATCATTTATGCACCTATTAAGGTCTCCTCATATGCCTAAAAATAGGGTGCACTCCATACATTCTTTTCAAGGCAAAGTCAAATTTGCGAGTGCCACTTGTGAGTTTTAGAATAGAGATTCTAAAAGAAGTGCTAGTACACTCCACCAATCCAAGGTAAGTTCATTCGTGCGGATACCTCTAGACATGTTTGCGCAAAGGCAACATGATTCCAAAAGGGTGATTCGAGTTTTGGGTGGTAAGAGCTACACCAGCGTCTCATAAAACCGAACGATCAAGCTTTGGAGAAAGTTAGATCTTCTAACCCTAATTATATATGCTGATGTGCATGGGTCATTGAGGGAATTCAAAGCTTAAATTTTTTGTTATTTCTACTGCACTAATTAATTATGAATGTCATAAACGAGCCATGAATTCCAACAGTGGTATCAGAGCCACTTGCACCATCAACATATATGATTCTTTTTATATGTGATATAATTGATATGTATGATATATTTGACCATGTTATAATGTTGTTGCTATGTTAATAACACTTGTTTAGGGTTTAATTTAGCAAGATAAAAATTTGTTTTATGTTTAAAGGCTGAATGGAATGTTGAACTTACATAGGATGTTATGATTTACTTAGAAAGCATATTAGGTTTTATATATGCGGTTTTTATAATGAGATTATAAATGAGTTGAATCATAATGAGATTATGAGATTCAGGTATTAATGAGATTAATACATATTTTATTTTTAAAATTAGCATCTCGTTTCATGAGCAATGTGAATTATAAACCTCCTTCGCAACCGGCTTGCGTAAACCGCTTATACACACCCAACGATTAATCAATATAGATTTTTTTATTATTATCATAATTGGATTATGATTGTATTGAATGTTGATTCTATATGCATGGTGCATGACATAGCCCAATTAACCCATAAGATTGGATTTAAATTATGTAAGGGTTGGCCTTATGTGCCTACTTCAAATAGGATATGCGTGTCGTTATTGGCGAATGTGTCTATTTCTTTCAGAACAGGTTAGTATATATATATGTATAAATTGTTTGTAAAAGAAGATGGAGGTCGTTCCTTGCGATGAAGATCGAAGAACATCCTAGGTTAACCATGATCTTTCACATTGGCTTGTGAAAAAAGTCAACTTAGATTTGGGCTTTGTCATGGCACATTTACATTATGCTATATATACATGCGATGCTATATATGCCATAAATGAATGTATGTTTTATCCCATAAAACAAACAAAACTAATCCCTACAAAATAGTAAGTCAAGAAAATGACTTCCATAATCAATACCTGTTAAGGCTTTGTTCACTGGTGTTGTAGTTTCTTCCTCCGCAGGGTGCACGCAGTTACCTTAGTGAGGTAATGGGTAGATAACGACTATCTATATTTTGGTTATGGTTTGACTTAACATGGCTGTCAAAACGGTTTTGGGCCTAGGTCATAAAAGGGATTTATATGCCGGGACAAGAGATGTCAAAATTGCTAGAAATACAAGAGTTATATATGATATAATTGAAAGGAATTTCTACCTAAATAGCTAAGGTTATGGACTAGCTCAGCTACTTAACTTTGAGTGAAATATAGATATTATACCCACTACTTGTTTTAACTTTGGAGATGTTAAATTTAGTGGGAGTATTTCAAAAGACCTCTTATTAAAACTTTGCATTTTTGTATGTAGATATAATGGCAACAAACAACAACACATCAACCTTTACTTTGCGATCAATCCTTGAGAATGATAAATTGAGTGGGACTAACTTCTTCGATTGGTCTCGAAACTTAAGAATTGTTCTTAAGTAAGAGAGGAAGAGTTATGTCCTTCATATAGAGTGTCCTCCTGTACCATCATCAAATGCCCCAAGAGCACAAAAGGATGCTTATGAGAAGCATTTAAGTGACTCAAATGATGTCACATGTCTTATGCTTGCTACCATGGTTGCAGATTTGCAAAAAGAATTCGAAACTATGGAAGCATTTGACATGATGAAATACCTCAAGGAAATGTTCTAAGAGCAAGCTCGTCAAGAAAGGTTCTTGACAATGAAGGCATTTAATGAGTGTAAGATGGCTCTTAGCACTTCAGTAAGTGCACATGTGCTCAATATGAAGAGTCATCTTGACCAACTTGAGAGACTTGGTACTCCATTAGCAAAGGAGTTGGCTATAGATATGATCTTAGGGTAACTCCCAAGTAGTTATGACCAGTTTTTCATAAACTACAATATGCACAATATGGATAAGTCCATCATAGAACTACTTCGTATGTTGAAGAATGTTGAGAAAAGCACTCCCAAGACCAAATATGTGCTCATGGTACACAAGAGGAAAGACAAGGCTAAGCCAAAGAGTGTGGGTAAGGGCAAAGGGAAACCCAAGCCCAAGATAACCAAGCCAAATGAGGGAGTTTGTTTTCACTGCCATAAAGATGGACATTGAAAAAGGAATTGCAAACTCTACTTGGAAGGGATAAAAAAGAAAAGAAGTGAGACTTCTACTTCAGGTATTTTTGTTATAGAAATCAATATATCTACTAATTCCTCATGAGTAGTTGATACTGAATGTTGAGCTCATATTTGCATTAACTTGAAGGGGTTGAGCAATAGTAGACCGTTGATGAAAGGCGAATTGGACTTACGAGTGGGAAATGGAGAAAAAGTTGTTGCATTAGCTGTAGGAACTTATAGTTTGACTTTGCCTAGTGGAATTGTTTTAAAATTATCGAATTTTTATTATGTTCCTACTATGAGTAAGAACATCATTTCGTTTCTTGTTTAGATAATGATGGATTTGATTTTATTATTAAGAATAATGATCTTTTCATCTATCACGGGGACATATTTTATGGTATTGCTACCTTATCATTTGGTCTCTATGTTTTAAACTTGGAACAAAGCAAGCACATCTATAGCATTAATAAAAGGTTAAAATCAAATTATTTAAACTAAACCTACTTCTGGCATTGTTGTTTGGGCCATGTAAGGGAGAAACGCATCTCAAAACTCCATAAAGATGGATTACTTGACTCATTTGATTTTGAATCATTTGACACATTCGAATCCTGCTTGTTATGCAAAATGACGAAGAGTCCTTTTACACACAAAGGTGAAAGGGCCAATGATCTATTAGGACTAATACATACTGATGTATGCAGACCTTTTAGTACAAGTGCTAGAGGAGGTTATTTGTACTTCATTATCTTCACTGAAGATTTTAATAGGTATGGATTTGTCTATCTTATGAGACACAAATTTGAATCCTTTGAAAAGTTCAAGGAATTCAAAAGTGAAGTACAAAACCAGCTTGGCAAAAATATCAAAGCACTTCGATCTGATCGTGGTGGATAATATTTAAGCCAATAGTTTGGCAGTCATTTTAAAGAATGTGGGATTGTCTCACAACTTATTCCTCCCGGAACACCCCAATGGAATGGTGTCTGAAAGCAAAAATAAAAATTTATTAAAAATGGTTCGATCCATGATGAGTCAAACGGATCTTCCAATCTTGTTTTGGAATTATGCATTAGAAATTGATGCATTCATACTTAACTGAATTCCATCTAAAGCGGTTGAAAAGACACCATATGAGATATAGAATGGGAAGAAGCCCATAATGCCTTTTCTTAATATTTGGGGATGCGAAGCTTTTTTGAAATGACAAGTTTCAGAAAAGTTAGCACCTAAATCTGATAAATGCATATTTGGGGGTTATCCAAAAGAAACAAGATTATACTACTTCTATAACCGTTCTGAGAACAAAGTGTTTGTTGCTCAAACTGGTATCTTTTTACAAGAGAAATTTATTTCCAAAGGAAATAGTGGGAGTAAAGTACTCCTAAAGCAAATATGAGAACCACAAATAGCCGCTGAAGATGGAACAGAGATTCAAGATGACTCACAAGATATTGTGGAATCTGAATATGAAACACAAGGCCTAAGAAGGTCTAGTAGGATTCGTCACAAGCCTGAGGGATTTGAATTTCTCATAACTGACGATAAAATAATTGTTCTTGTAGACCATAACGAGCCTACAACATACCAAGAGGCGATTGTAGATTCAAATTCTACACGATGACTTGAAGCCATGGATTCAGAAATGCAATCTATGTATGACAACCAAGTTTGGAACTTGGTGGATCCACCTGATGGAGCCAAGGTCATTGATTGTAAATGGATTTACAAGATAAAAGCCAATGGGATCTTCGAGGTAAGACTTGTTGTGAAAGGTTTAAACAAACTCAAGGTATTGGCTATGATGAAACCTTTTCACTAGTCGTCATGCTCAAATCCATTAGGATTCTTATTGTCATAGCAGCATATTATGACTATGATCTGTGACAAATGCATGTCTAAACAACTTTCCTAAATGGAAATGTCCTTGATGATGTGTACAGGACATAACCCGAGGGTTTTGTCGATCCCAAGAATTTTAAAAGGGTATGCAAGCTTCAAAAATCCATTTATGGATTAAAGTAAGCGTCCCAAAGTTGGAATCTTCATTTTGATGAAGCACTCAAAGAGTTTGGATTCATTAAGAATGTTGATGAGCCTTGTGTATACAAGAAGGTTAGTAGGAGTGTGATAGTGTTCTTAGTGTTGTATGTTGACGACATCTTGATCATTGGAAACAACATTCCAACCTTGCAGAGTGTCAAGACTTGGTTTGGAAAGTGTTTCACAATGAAAGACTTATGTGAAGCCTCACGTATCCTAGAGATACAAATCTATAGGGATAAATCTAAGAGGCTAATTGGACTAAGTCAAAGTGTGTACATTAATAAGGTGCTAAAGAGGTTTAGCATGCTAAATTCCAAGAAATGAATGATTCCCATGGTTCTTGAAAAATCATTGAGCAAGGCTGTTTGTCCTACAACAAGACAAGCCAGAGATTACATGAGTAGGATTCCATATGCTTTTGTAATTGGATCTATCATGTATGCCATGCTTTGTACACACCCTGATGTTGCATATACTCCAAGTATGACTAGTAGATTCCAGTCTGATCCAGACGAAAGTCACTGGACTGCAATTAAGAATATCCTTAAATACTTGGGAAGAACTAACGATGTGTTCTTGATTTACTGAGGACAAGAAGGCAAACTAGTCCTAAATGGTTACACTGATGCCAGTTTTCAGTCTGACCATGATGATTTTATATCTGGTTTGGATGTTATCCAAAGCATAGCAAATCCAGTAGACTTATTTTGTGATAATTATGGGGCAATTGCTCAAGCCAAGGAGCCTAGATCACATCAAAAAAACAAGCACATACTTAGACGTTTTAACCTCATTCGAGAGATAGTTGAAAGTGGAGATGTCAAAATATGCTAAGTGGACACCAACGACAATGCGGAAGATCCCTTGACAAAGGCTCTACCAAAACCGAAAAATGAAAGACATGTCAGGTCTTTAGGTATTAGGTTTGTCCCTGATTAAGACTAGTGCAAGTGGGAGACTGTTAGTTTTGTGCTCTAGTCCAATCATGTATACATTGTCATTTAGTTTGTTTAATAAAAGGAGGCATTTTATTTATATGAAATATTATTTCTTTTATGAAGATAAAACTCTATGAATGGTTTATTCTTCCTTATGTCATCTAGTGTGTGACTTAATAGTAAAACCATAAGGAAAATAAGGATATTATTCTAAATGTCCTTAATCGATCATTATCATGTGAATGATAATGAATTAAGATTATTATGTTGCTAAGTGGATAATCACGTTTTACTAATTATGGATATGAGATATCAACTTAGAAAATAGATACGTATTGGGGAACATGTATTGGACTAGCCCTCTATGAAAGCACTTCATTGATTGTTGTCACGAAGTAGCTTTCATGTAGTGGTGATGTTTAAGTCCTCTGACTGAAACTCATTATCGACTCTTACATGATGAATCGCATCTTTTGACTTAGTCAAACGTTACCCGTGACAGGGTAAAATAAAGACTATGATTGGATATGTTATGAATCATGTAGAGGAGTGATAGTGAGAGTAATGGATTTGTTCCTCTTATGAAGAATGATATCTCTTGGCCACTTGATGAGTAGAATTGACGGAATGTATGCATACTCGAATGAATTGATAAAGGGGTTTATTAATTTCACTTGTTATATCAATCTACATAAGATCAAGAAACATGCTAAGCAATATAAGGTTGACATATGACAATGTCTTATGCTTAGATGAGATATTGTGATACAAAAGGACTAAATATCAGACTATGAAAGGTTAACTCAGATCACCGACATCCACTCGATTTTCTGTTAACATAATGTATTACTAGATACCACTTATGGACTTTGGTCCCAAAGGTTTGGGACAAGGCCCATTGCCAATTCCAAGTGGACCTATTGGGTCACACACAAGAATGAATTTGATTAGTTACAAAGGTTCTCTCTTTGTGGTAACTGAATTCTTAAAATGATTAATTTGATTAATCAATAATAATTCAGGGTTTTATAATTTATGTGTTAAATAAGATTTAACACATAGTCCATTAATGTAATGGGCTTTTAATATAAATCACCAATTATCATAATTATGATTATTTAATTATGTGTGACATAATTCGGCCATTGTGAGTGCTTTATTTAATGATAATGTATCACATAATTAAAAGTCCAATAACATTAATAAAATTCATGATGAATTTTGGGTAAAACTAACCTAATTAGGAGGGAGAAAATTTGGCACACTCATCCTAATTAGAGGGAAGAAATTAGGCACACACACACATCACTCCTCCTATTATTTAGGATCCTTTTTCCTTTTGTGACAAGGTGAAATTTCGACACACACTAACTAATTAGGAGTCCATGACTAATTAGGAGTTTTATTCTTGTTTGACAAGGAAAATAAAACCCTAATTTGTATGTGAAAAAATTAATTAGGAAGTGAATATTCTTGTGGGACAAGAAAGGCAAGCCGAATGAGACTAGGAAAGCAAATTCGGCACCTTATTGCTTGAATAGGATGAGGGCCCAATTTTTGCAAGGTCAATGAGGGAATTTCAGATTCTTTTATGCACCTATTCAGATTTCCCCATATGCCCATAAATAGGGTGCACTCCTTGCATTCTTTTCAAGGCAAAGCCGAATTTTTGAGTGTCGCTTATAAAAAGAGAAAATTATTTTGTGAGTTTTAGAATAGAGATTCTGAAAGAAGTGCTAGTACACTCCACCAATCTAAGGTAAGTTTGTTCATGTGGATACCTCCATACACGTTCGCGCAAAGACATCGTGATTCCAAAAGGGTGATTCGAATTTTGGGTGCTAAGAGCTACACCAATGTCTCATAAAATCGAACGATCAAGCTTTGGTGAAAGGTAAATATTCTATAATTATATACGTTGATGTGCATGGGTCCTTGGGGGAATTCAGGGCTTAAACGTTTTTTTTTATTTCTGCTGCACTGATTAATTATGAATGTCAAAAATGAGCCACGAATTCCAACAGGTAAGTGGTATCTAGTAATACATTATGACAACTTAGAATTGAGTGGATGTCGGTGATCTAAGTTAACCTTTCACAGTCTGATATTTAGTCCTTTTGTCACACGATATATCATCTAAGTATAAGGCATGGTCATATGTCAACCTTATATTGCTTAGCATATTTCTTGATCTGATGTAGACTGATATAACAAGTGACATTGATAAACACCTTTATCAATTCATTCGAGTATGCATATATTCCATCAATCCTACTCATCAAGTGGCCAAGAGATATCACTCTTCATAAAAGGAACAAATCCATCACTCTCATTATCACTCATCTACATGATTCATGACATATCCTATCATATCCTTTATTGTTTTTCTATTACAGATAACGTTTGACTAAGTTAAAACATGTGATTCCTCATGTAGGAGTCTATAGTGATTTTCAATCAGAGGACTCAAACATCACCACTACTTGAAAGTTACTTTGTGACAACAATCCATGAAGTGCTTTCATAGCAAGCCAATCCAATACATGTTCCCTAACATGTATCTATGTTCTAAGTTGATATCTCATATACATAATCAGTAAAACGTGATTATCCACTTAGCAACATACTAACCTTAATTCATTATCATTCTCATGATAATTATCGATTAGGGACATTTAGAATAGTATTCATTTTTTCCTTATGGCTTTACTATCAAGTCACGAACTTGATAACATAAGGAAGAATAAACTATTCATGGAGTTTTATCGTCATAAAACATAGTATATTTCATAGAAATGAAATACCTCTTTATTAAATAATTGAATGATAATGTACATCAATGATTGGAATAGGACACAATTCTAACAATCTCCTACTTGCACTAGTCTCAATTGAGAACGAACCTAATAACTAAAGACCTGACTTGTCTTTCATGTTTCGGTCTGGTAGAGCCTTTCTCAAAGGATCTGTCACACTAGCATTGAATTCAACTTTGCATATCTTGACGTCTGCCTTTCCGACTATCTCTTGAATAAGATGAAAACATCTAAGTATGTGTTTGGTTCTATGATATGGGCTCATTGGCTTGAGCAACAATTCTACTGTTATCACAATACAAGTCTATTAGGTTTGCGATTGGTGATTTATATTAAAATAATCATAACAATGATAATTGGTGCTTTATATTAAAATTCCATTACATTAATGGACTATATATTAAATCTTATTTAACACATAAATTATAAAACCCTGAATTATTATTGATTAATCAAATTAATCATCTCAATAATTCAATTACCATAAGAGAGAACCTTTATAACTAATCCAATTCGTTCTTATGTGTGACCAATAGGCCCACTCGAAATTGGCAATGGGCCTTGTCCCAAACTTTTGGGCCCAAAGTCCATAAATGGTATCTAGTAATATATTATGGCAACCCAAAATTGAGTGATGCCGGTGATCCGAGTTAACCTTTCACAGTATGATATTTAGTCCTTTTGTCACATGGTATCTCATCTAAGCATAAGACATGGTCACATGTCAACCTTATATTGTTAGCATATTTCTTGATCTCAAGTGGATTGATATAACAAATGACATTGATAAACACATTTATTAATTCATTCGAGTATGCATACATTCCATCAATCTTACTCATCAAGTGACCAAGAGATATCACTCTTCATAAGAGGAACAAACCCATCACTCTTACTATCAATCCTCTACATGATTCACGACATATCCAATCATAGCCTTTATTATTTTCCTATTACAGATAATGTTTGACTAAGTCAAAACTTGTGATTCCTCATGTAGGAGTCGATAGTGAGTTTCAGTCAGAGGACTCAAACATCACCACTGCTTGAAAGCTACTTTGTGATAACAATCCATGAAGTGCTTTCATAGCGGGTCAATCCAATACATATTCCCTAACATGTATCTATGTTCTAAGTTTATATCTCATATCCATAATCAGTAAAACGTGATTATCCACTTAGCAGCATACTAACCTTACTTCCTTATCATTCCCATGATAATGATCGATTAGGGACATTTAAAGTAGTATTCCTTTTATCCTTATGGTTTTACTATCATTACTGGACAAATTTTTATGTTCTCTCGCAATGGTAATTTGAAGCTTCCAACAGTTATTTTCTACCAAGTGACTATAAATAGACATCCCAAATCAGATGAGAAATAAAGATGCCTTTGCTAAGTTTTCTATTGATTTATTCTCTCATTTCTATATTTCTAACCCATTTGAGCTATTTACTTGTTGTCATATTACTGGGTGGGTGTCAGCTTGAATCTGTTATATCTTGGGTTGATTTTTTAATGACCAAAGTTATTTGCTTGGGGTAGATGGGTTTCCTTATTGAGCTTTTGAAAAATATGAGTGATTTGCTAGTGAGCCTTAGAAAACTAGTAATTAGGTTTCTCCTTGTAGCGAGGTTGAAGGTTTTCTTGTTTAGGCATGTAAAAACAATGTGTAATTGTTTGCTTGTTGATCCCAAAAATAAGTTGTGTAAACGGTTTTCCTCCACCCGAAAGTAAGGAGATAATGGATTTAAATTCTTATGCGGATCTCAAGGAGTCGACGTAGGTCAACGAATACCGAACCACTATAAATCGAGGCTTTGTTTTCTCTTTGCCTACTTTATTTAATTTGCTTTAGTTTTTTTTTATATTGTGTGAATTGGATTTCTGTTTTCTTTTGCATTTACCTTTAATTGCAAAAGTGTTTCAACAAATTTTTTCGAACTCTCTAAAACTCCAATTCACCCCCTTCTTAGAGTGTCATTCTTGGGACCAATAGTTCAATACTCATTCTTGTAATCTTTTTGAGAAATTTTAAAACTCCCTAACACCCGTGGGGTTGGGAAAGTTGTAACGATTCTCAAGTACCCATGAAGCTGAGGTGTATTAGGTAGCTTACCCTATTAAGCAAGTATTGGTAGCTTTTACAAAGAAGGAGATAGTAAAGATAACTCTCGAGTGGATACTTAAGGAGTAGATGTAGACTTGATTAAATCAAACTACTATAAATCTCGAACTTGATTTCTCTCTTTCCTTAAGCTCTTTATATTATATTACTGTTGTAACAGTTCTCAAACACCTATGAAGCTTAAGGTATATTAAGGAGCTTGGCCTCGTGAAGTAAGTGTTTGTATCTTTTGCAAAGAAGGAGATAGTAAAGATAACTCTCAAGTGGATACTTGGAGAGTCGATGTAGGCTTGATTGAGCCAAACCACTATAAATCTCTGGTTTAATTTCTCTCTTTCCCTAAGCTCTATACATCATATTACTTTGTGCTTATATTGTCATATTAATTAATGTTTTTGGTATTGCAAAAAAAAATTATAAATCTGATTTTATTTTTGAAAAACCAATTCACTACCCCTTTGGTTGCTATTTAGGCCAACACACTTCTTATACAAATGAGCATTTATACGAGCTATGACTTCTTACAAATGGTAACTGAGTGTTCCTTTTAATTTTCATTATTAGGTAACAAATTTGTGAATTCAACTTATTTTATGTTATATATATGGAATCTATTTACCGATTTGTATTCTTGAATCTTCTGCTACTTTCCTATCTACACTGCTCTTAACCAACAAGAATAAGTCATCAAATCAAATTACTTAATTAACTTGGACATTTATTCATTTGTTTCAAGATATTTCTCTTTTGACATTATTTGCTTAGTTAAAGTATATGTAATTTTCTAGCGATACCATGACTAATTGCGTATAAAGTAACCATTCACCTAGACTATATGTCTCAAATGCCCGCACTCTAGAATGGATGACCACGACGTTCGGGGTACTCTTACTACATTTTACATGACAATGATATTAGATTGCTTTGGAGGCTAAGCCATGTTTAAGGAAACTTACGCAAACATTAGAATACATCAAAGCAAATCCCAAGACTTTTAGAATGTAGATGTGCTTTTAAAGGGAAGGATGTGTGTTTGTCCTCCTCCCTAGACATGGCCAAATGTGAACTGGACCGGCGGGTCTAGACGGAACTAAACCGAAACCGACCGGCCTAGAACCGGACACCTATGGAACCATCAATAATTGGGTTGGTTTCGGTTCAACCTTCCTAAAAAGAGTAGAACCACCGGTTCAAACCGATTGGTTTAACCATCGGTTAACCGCAGTTCGAAGAAAAACATCATGAACCTAGACATGGCCATGGTTAACCACTGAATATTTGTATTTTTTTTAATTTAAACACTATCCAAACAATCTAAAAAACACATTCAAACAATCATTTTTAACATCAAAGGCATTAAAGTTGATCCCTTTAGAGCCGTACAAGACCATTTCAGTACTATGACAAACTTAAACATGAAGCCATGCAGTTTTGCCAAGTTAATTGTTTCATAATCACAAAAAAGAAAAAATTATTTCCTCCATCAATCAATCTACACTTTCCATGTCCAACCAATATTCCACCTACAAAATCTCAAGTTTCACCTATTTCATTAAAAAAGTTAGAAACCTTCTTCAAAACTACTTTTGGACATCTGAAATGCATGTTTGAGACAAAATAACTCAAATGAGTGATAAATAAGAAGAATCTTAGATAGAATAGGGAAAAGAAATCAAAGTGCGACCATTTATAGTGGTTTGGCCCTCCGTCACGTACGTTTACTCCTCAAGCCCCGCTCAAGAGTTTAGAATCCATTATTTCCTCTCTTAAATAAGGCAAACCCTCTTACAACACTTTAACTTTCTAAGGTCATAAGAAAACCTTTGCACTATTGTTTTTCAAGGAAAATAAACAAGGAATTCTATCAACAACTTAAGCATAAAAGACTTGATACAAAGAAAATAAAAAATGACAAATTATTGTCGTAATATAGCCTCAAACCAACTCAAAATATTGCAAGTCTAAACACAAAGAGTGGGTGAAAAATCAAGTGAGTAATAAATGATCAAATAATGAGTAAACGAGAGCTTAAATGATTGCAAGATTTTATAGAATGCTTCTTCTTCTTCTTCTCTGGCATTTCTATGGTCTATTTATAGTCCTTGAAAATAAAGTCGTTATGGGTCCCAATGGAGCAATTGTGTCACAAACATTTTTTAATTAAAAATACATGGTGTAGGCATACTTGCATGCATAATCAAAGGACTAGTTACACCATCTTTCACAGTTGAGAGTTCTCCATTGACACTCAAGTAATTTACCATATGGTTTCTTAATAGCGGTTCAGTGCAGCACCTACATTAACGCTTGACTGTATGCTTACATATTTGGCCCAAATATCACATAGCTTCTTTTTATGGGGAAATGGAACTAACCAAACCATATAATAGTCTCTTTGATTTTTGATGCGTAATACCGACAATCGTTGACTATGGACATTAGATATAATGTTCAAATAGTGATGTGTTCCCTGCTAGCCATGGCACACAAAGTGTGAACATACTATATCATGGACATCGTGTTGTTGATCTAATCATACAAACCAAGATTATTCTCCTATCATATTAATTAGTGAAACAAAAATATGCCTTTTATATTTTTTTGTTGTTACTTATGTGGTGCGCTTAATGGTTGGCTCTTAGGGTACCTACAATAACAGTCTCTCACTTGCACTAGAGACAACTATTCCAAGTATCTTTATACTAGAAACCTGTACAAGTGATCAGTTAGTGTAGATTGCTCAGCAAGGTCGTCATTTGCTTTGTTTCTATTTTGATTTATCAATCTTACATGTACTATTTATGTATGATGGCCTAAATTTGGGAGTTTGGCAAGGCAACGATTACCATGCTTGACCAATAACTATTGTTGCTTCTTCAATTAACCTTTTTGAGGTTAACGATGCAAGGAATCTATTATATTTAGTTTTGCGAAGAACTATTTTCCAAAATGCTTGTTTAATATATGCATCAACTATACATATTTGAACTCGCTTGGCTTCATTGTTCGAACAATCTACCTTCTCGCCATACGACTAGTCCATAAGTACTTTGTTATCTTCATTGTAATAGTACCACTATGATCCTTCTACACTTTGTACGAATGCATATGAAACATCATATGTTTCTTATCATTAAGTGAGGCTCCCACTAAACAATGCATTTCGTATCACAAATTAATATTCAAGTATTTGATTATCAAACTCTTTAACTTAACCAAATAATAGATTTGGAATTCGATCTTGAATTCCACTAATTTACTCGAATAAAAAAATTCATCACTCCCACTAACCTTTTAGAGAACATAAGCATTATGACCTGCAATCTTTAAATAATCAAAATCATTAACATGTATCAAATACAAATAAAGTAAATTCCTATTAAGGAATATGATTTTGATATCTTAATATGCATGATACAACTAGATGGCCAACCATTATTTGGGATGTCTCATCATAGTCTTAACTACATTAGTTGAGACTACTTATATAATCAAATTGAGACTTTCTCATCCATGTTGGCCCAAAACCAATTCACCATCAAATATTTGTTTGCATAAAGTCAATAAGGTCACACCTTATTAAGTACTATGGACCCATCCAAATTTATATTGTAATATCTTAATGGTTGATGATTCATTAGAATAATTTCACCATGGTCATTACTATGTTACTTGTAAGATCATTGAAACGACCAATCATCAAACATTTTGTGAGTATCAATTAAGTCTACACTTAATTCACACAAATATCCATAAAGATTTTAACATAATCTAAGAATCATATGATCAAATGTCAATGTTGTGTGATGTCCAAATAGTTAATTATTCGTTTCATTAATGACCAATCATTAAAACTTTTGCATCCAACAATTGTGCAAAACTCTACTTTGATGTCACCTAGTTTATGACTTATGATCATATATTAACTATGTTCTACAAGTAATTTCTTTAAACCTTTTAAAGATAAATTACTCATTATGGCTTAAGCACATGCATCCATAAAAAACTTCCTTTTATATCGCATTTGCTCCCATTAACCCTTTTGGGCAAAATCAAATCTTAGGGAGTTGCATCTTTGTGTCATAAAATCAAGCTATCTATCATGCTCAAAAAGCTATAAGTCTGAATCTTCATTCAATCTTGAGCATTATATAGCTTAGGTTAGTACTTGAATAAAGAAGAACTAGAATCATTTGTATTTAACTATAATAAACAATTTAAAGTAGCATAGTTTTAAAGACCATCTTAAAACACACAAATGATTCATGAATTGCAAGAACAAGTATTAATTAAAATACTAAATCTTATTTTCACAACCGATAAACAAACAATTATTGATTGTTTAAAGGAAGCAAGCTAATAGAAATTTAAACTAATTTAATCGTCTCAAAAGCCAATAAATGATAATATAACACCCATACCTTTATAACACATATTCACGTAAATCTAATAACACATATCAATACAAGTATAACAATGCCAATATCATTACATTAATAATATCAGATTTACACAACATATATCATTAAGACAAGACAACTCTATCAGTTAGACACAAAATATGATGAGCCATTGAGATCTCATCCTCAACACCCTATATGCATATGTGTGATGGAGAGAGGGAGTGATCGCAGCATTCCGACCTATGTCGCGTACGTGTATCTACAAATTTGAAAATTGGCTCAAATCTAGCTGCCGATACCTGGGAAAAACATTGCGCTTTATATGAGTCGCAACTCAATGAGGAACCCAACAAAGAACAAGCAACATATAATCAGGTAC
>CAODLS010286114.1:0-10889 GCA_948243855.1 Flueggea neowawraea | reverse complement strand
TCAGTTTACTCGAGTTATTTATTGTTTAACTTGAGTAAATTAGACCTCAGTTAACTCTGGGTAACTCGAGTAAACAGTAGTTCTGAGGGACCAAATTGTGATGTTTTGTAGTTGGTTAATTTGGAGAATTTGGGGGATTTTGAGCGATCTTTGAAGGTTGCGTATGCATTACATTGCACGCATTTTGGGTACAGCCACAATACCATATTTGATGATTATTATGTTGTATTTGTTACAACATCTCGTGCTTATCAACACCAATAGCCACCCACCAGCGGTGCTTGATTTGGATTCTTAGAGCTTGGACATCCAAGTGAGTGGATGACAGCTTCAGACACATAGGTTGTTGTTGGAATTCGCGGCTAAAATATGACATTCATATACATACATGGCAGCAGATATAACAAAAATTTAATACCTTGAATTCCCCCAATGACCCATGCAAATCAACATATATAATTAAGGTTGGAAGATTTACCTTTCACCAAGGCACGATTGATCGGTTGTATGGAACATTGGTGTAGCTCTTTGTACCAAGAACCCAAATCACCTTTGAAGAATCACGTTGCTTTTGCACGAACGTGGCTACAGGTATCTACACGAACGAACTTATCTTTTGAATGGTTTTCAAAATGGTTTTTGTGAGGCACGTATGAGGCAATCTAGAGTTTCTTACTAGGTTTTGTCTCCCTTTTTCTTTCTTGTCTACTTCATTGGCCTATCTTACAAATATATTTTGACGCTCGACATCTATTCGGTATCTCGACACCAGTGAGACATTTCTTGCTATTTAGTGAGTGCCCTCGTTCGGGCTCTACTTTTGTATTTTGTTATTAGAGGTCCATACTGGGTTGCTGTGGGGATACTGGGCTATAGTTTTGTATTTTGGATATTGATTTTACTATAATGGTTTTATATTTATTTTGATCCTATTATGATATACTTACACTGTTTTCTCTTATAAATATATATATCATATTATAGATTCTGAAAACTTTAGGGACTAAGTCATAATTTTTCAAAGTTTGGGGACTAAACTATAATTTTATATCGAGGTGTAATAATTGGATTGTCATGTTATACTTTGGGCCGAAATGGATTTTTGGGATTTTTTGGAGTGTTTAGGTTTGCATATGCATTTGCACGCATTTCGGTGTGGCCACAGTACCATGTCTGAGTTGTTTGTGTATTGTTTGTTCCAACTCAGTTGGACTTCCGAGGTGACCAGTCATTCACTGATGGACCGTGCTCAGGATTATTTGTTTAGCGTCCAGGTGAGTGTGGTAGCACTTTAGACATGTAGGTTGTGTCCTCCAAATTCTGTATATATTTTAGTGGTGTTGAACTTAGTATGAAATTTGGAATAATTAAAAAATTAGAAGTCCTAAAATTTGGTATACGTGAAAACCTCTGTTGTGGGAACTCGATTTTCTATAAAAATATGTTTGGTTTCTGAAATAAATATTATGTTAATATTTTTTGTGATTTCTGTGTATCTCTTTGAGTATTTGTTCTGTATACTCTTCTGAGTATTTTCGTTGGTACTGTGGCAATAAATGCGTTTAACATATGCATACATTTCATTTATTTGTTGTCTGTAGTGATCCTTCGACGTAATAAAAGACCTAGTGAGGCCGCTAGGCATCGATCTACCAAGATCGCCAGTCAGTCAGCAACTGGTCAGCATCACCTTAGCCTCAGCCACCACCTGTGGCTTAGTCTATCTTTTTCCATCGTTTTGCTTGACTCCTCAATAACCATCTAGAGTTCAGCCAGCAATAGTTGCTCCATCAGTTGCCCTCGTTGAACCTAAGGTTGATGATCGTACCCGTCTGATAAGCTTTCTAAGGCTCGAACTACCGAGATTCAAGGGTGCGATGGGTGAAGACCCACAAGATTTTATCTTTGAGGTCGAGTGTTGTTTTGATGCTCTAAACTATACCGACGATGCCGAAAGGATCAGATATGCATCATTCCTTTTGAACGGTCGTGCAGTGGTGTGGTGGTAAGGTTTTAAGAAATGAGGTGACATCATCTGGGCAAAGTTCAAAAATGAGCTTGTGTTTTCTGTTTTTCCCCCAAGTATCAGGGATAAGAAAACGAATGAGTTCAATGATTGTCATCAAGAGCAAGGAATGTTTGTGTCTAAGTATGAGGAGAAGTTTAGAGATCTCATAAGGTATACGACAGAGAAGTGTCATACTGAGACGCCATTGGCGAGCCAATTTCAGAAGGGCATGTTGCCAGGATGTGCCAGATTGGTGGTAGCTCTCGGATTGGAGACAGTGGAAAAGATTGCTGAGGTCGCGAGAGCCATTGAGTATGTTGATGAGAGACACCCAAAAGAAACTCTTAAAAAGAGTAGGATTGGAGGAACAATGATCAGCTATCAGAGTCGAGGTCAGAGCAGTTAGTCTGGGTAGAGACACAGTTTTACCTCAGGACGATAGAGGCAGTATGATAATATTCAGAATGTTGGTGCGGTGCATTCAGGAGTACTTTCCGACTTTCAGAGTAAAAATATGAGTGTTAGAGGCATAAGTAGTGGCTCGATTCCTTGGTGTAGTAGGTGTGAGAGGAAACACCTCGGGCAGTATGGCAAGAAAAAGCGTAATTGCTACTTCTGTAGGAATTCGGGACATATGATAGCTGAATGTCCTCAGCGACTTGTTGTTGAGTCCCAGATAGGACAACCTAGTGCATCAGGATCCTTTGAGTATAGGTGACCAGGGGGTTCTTATTCCTTTTTGCTATGGTAGCACAGTTGGAGGAAGTAAATCTCAATTGGAACTCTTCCTATTCCTAAACTTTTATGCATTTTTGAATGTACACTTTTGGGACTTCGGTGTACTTTTGTAATTCTCTTATGAATCCTTCTGAACCTCTAAGTATTTCTGTATGCTTCGGTATACTCCTTGAATTTTGGTGAATTTCTGTATGTTTCTGCATATGCTCCTTTGAAATTCTGTATGTTTCTAAATGCATATTGTTTGATTCTGGTGTCATACATTCTATTGTACCTCACATTCTATCGGCATGTTTGGCTAGTGATGTATTCACTAGAAATCCTTTGAAACTCTGTCACTTCTGAGTAGCTATGTCTTAGCTAATCTGTATCACATGATGGTTTAGTTGTTATAAGCTTGAGCTGGAAGTTGATATTAAGATGTTAGATGTGAGAGAATATGATGTTACCTTCGGTATGAATTGGGTTTGACTTGGTATGTCACTTTGAATCGCTTTGCATAGCGGGTGTGCTTTCGATCACTGAGTCAGAGTAATTATGTTAGTGCAATAAGTGTGCCAGTAGTTGGGACATAAGAATGTTATGCTGTGTTGGTGAATTGTATTTGGATTTAGGCCAATTTAGAGTCTAAAAGGCTCGAAAATGAATTTGGGAGACCCGTCAGGATCTTTTCTCGAATGAGAAGTGGATTCATGATGGAAGTATAGTACGGTGTTGACCCGATAATGGTGTCACCATATTGGATGATAATAGAGGGAAAAAAAACAAATTGAAGTTTTATTTGTATAATTCCTCGACATTATTTCTGAAGTGAAAAGAACAAGAGGAGTTAGTCGTATGATCCAAGTCATATGAACAAAGCTCCAGAGTTTTTGAAAAGTATTTGGTGAGTGCACCATTGTCTACTTCATCCTAAGTTCTGAAGGTTCTGTGATGTAGTTTGGTACGTCCAGAGTTGTCTAAAATTAGGTGTTGTTTGATGTTGTATTTGTATGATGACAATTCGGGGAATTTAAGGGATAGGAGAAGGATATCCAATTCGATAGTCAGTAAGAATGACTAAGGAGAATGGTCGAGAATCTCTGTCAAAAAATAAAAATAGTGTTGGGATTGTAAGTGCGTGTGAAAGTTTGAAGGTATGATTAAGAATCATATTTTTGGAGAAATTATCGGATAAATCTGGTAATGGTGAATGACGATTCAGGAATCATATTTGGGTGTTATCAGGAGTGAGTTTTTTGATGACTTTGAATGTGATCCGAATTCGATGGTAAGTTGATTTCTGGGTTCAATCCATTTGGACTCTGAACTTGAGTTGTTAGAAGAGTAATTTCTGGGAATTTCCTTAAGCCATCTTTGTTGATACTGTTGTATCAGTTCTGTTCCTTTTGTGCTCTGTAACTGTATTTAGAGTTGGATTTGCAATTGCAACCTAAATTTGATAACTCTGTGGGGGTAACGTCTGGTACATTCTCTTTCACTCCGTGTATTTGCCTATCTGTTTGAACCTCTGTAGTGTGACCTTTGATAAGTGTCTGAGCGGTGATCTCTGACACATGACTTTTGGCTCTGAGACTATGAACCTTTGGCCATTTGTGCTTTGGTATCCTTTGGTACTTTAGGTGTTATTCCTTAAGAATTTCGTTCCAAATTCATTAATCTCGACTGATGGTATAGAGGTTGGACTCGGTTCGAAACTATACTATACCAGTCGTCGTTCCATATGTACGTCCTTGTTAGAGCAAGGCATCTGTTATAGAATGTTGTGTAGCAAGCAACCAAATTTTGATCAGTGTCAGCAAAAGTTTTGGAGGGACTTCACTTTGTTGAGTGGTGTGTGGGAATCTGTGATTGTTTGATTATGTTGAATTATAAATCTGTACCATATGTCTTTGCATTTGCATGGCCTGCATACTCTTTGTTTGTCGGTAGACTTGGGTATAAGTAGTTTGGAACATTAGTTGGTGTTCAATTGGTTTATCTGGGTTTGACCTATTAGACAGATAGGTTATGACGTGATTTGGGGAATTATATTGATATACGATATTGGAGTAATATAGTTTGACTAGATTGAGGTCTAAAGTTGTGATAACATTTTGCGTATCTCTGTAGATCCTTCTGATCTGAATCTTCTGGAAATTCGAGGACGAATTTCTTTTGGGGGGGAAGTATGCAATAAATTGATTTTTTTCGACAATTATTCCAATAATTTTTCTGTTGAATTTTTTTTCAAATTAAATTTTTAATGGATTAATTTTAATTTGAAATATTAATTAAATAAATTAATGATATTTTGGAGTGTTAAATTTTTGTTGGTGTTAATAGAATTTTTGAAGTGTATTTGGGAGTTAAATTGAGTGAAAATTGGTTGGAATTGGAAAAAGAAACAAAATTGGAAGAAAATAAATTAGGAAGCGAACTACAGGTCGTTCAGCTTCTGAACAAAATGACGTGTCATTTGGTGTGTGTGCGCTGTCGTCCGTGTGCAAGAAAAGGACTTGCCGTTCGTATGTATCAGACGACCAGCCGTTAGGTTGGAGGGAAAATGACTTGTTGTTCGTATGTATCAGACGACCAATTGTTAGGTTGAGAGGGAAAAACGACGTCATTTGGCGCGTTGTCATCTGCCTCCAACGGCTGTCATTCGTATCTCTGAAACATCACCATTTCGTTTAAATGAAACAATGACGTTTTGAGCAAATAGAAACAACGTTGTTTTGGCTTCAAACCCAACAGCCCAGCTCTTCTTCGTTTCTTTTCTTCAAAACTCAGAATCCCTCTCTCTCCCTAGATTTTGTCTCTCTTTCTTCCTTGTTTGTAATATTCTGCCCATTTTCATTAGGAATATTGTAGCTTTCTGACCAAGTCTGATTTGATCGTGAGGATAATCGGACGTATTGTCGAGGATTAGGTGTTATCGAATCTCGAGGGAGGTCTGATGCATGTTGGGGAGTGTGAAATGTTAAGTATATGACTTGAGAGTGAACAACGTGCATTGACTTGAGTACAACGTACGTTGTCGAGTGAGGAAGATGTATGTTATCTGAAAAAGCAACACAACATACGTTATAGGTACGACATACGTTATCTGGGATGCGAGGATGATCGACATACGTTGCCATGATACGAAGTATGTTGAGTTGTGTTTCCTTGAATCCGTGGCTACTGGATGCTTCACAACATGCGTTGTGAGGTACAACGTATGTTGTGCATAGCCACAACGTACGTTGTCATTGTGTATGATGTATGTTGCCTTTGTAATTGTCGAAATAGTGCGTTTTGATCTGCAGCTCTTAAAACGACCGAAACTTGACTCTCATCATCATTTCTCACTCAAATCTCTCTCAATCAGTCTGAAACGCTCCCAAATTGCTCTCCCAACGTTCCTAATCCATTTCTGAGGTAAGATCGACATCCTTTCTTCATTTTAACTCATTTTCATGCATCGATTGATGAGGTGCATTTTTTGGCCGAATCCATCTAGGGTTTAGATTTTCTTGTGAATCTAAGTTAATGAATGCTGAGGGATGTTAGAATAGGTTAGAGGGGACTTGTATGAACATGATTCGAGCTTTGAATCGAATGATTTGGTGACCTTTTGAATGAACTAGGGTCTAGTTTGGGTTTTGATTATTTGAGCATGATTGAGAGTTTATTTGTGAAATCTAAGGTTAGATTCATGCTCAGGGGGTCGATTAGAGTCAGGATGTATGCTCGATTTCGCTGGGTATCGAACAGAACGAAATTTGGTCATTTTTGTAAATACTTTCTGTTACTGTCAAATTAGTAACTTTTGGATAATTGAGGTATAGACTTGTAATTTTTGAAACATAGTGACTGACTTGTAATTTGACGAGTCATTTACTAATTCGCGATTTTTGAGAGTTCGGGATAGAATTTGGGGATTCTAACTTATGGATGGTTAGACGGTAATCCCAACAGTAATTGGGGACTATTTTGTAATTTTCCGAGTCTTGGGGACTAAAATATAATTTTACACTGGTTGAGGATCAAACTATAATTTTACATGGAATGTATATTTTGGATTGAGGGTTATGGATTCATTCCCGATATAGATTTTCAGTGACTCCGAGGGTCAACATTTGCATTTGCATATCATGCATTGGTGCTACCACAATACCACATTCTGATAATTGATATGTCTGTATTTGTACAGCTCTGTGTGCCTACCAGCATGAGCAGTCACCCATAAGTTGTGTTTGACTAGATCCTTAGCGTTGGATGCCAAATAAGTGAAATGACAGCTTCAGACACATAGGTTGTGTCTTCAAAATTGAGTATGTTATTTTGATATGTTTGCTATGATATGAAATGGACTAATAATTATTAGGTTAATTAATAATCGGGATTATATGATTATCAATAACCAACGTTTTGCTATGGAAAATCTAAAGTATATATTGGTATATATATACAAGAGTATTTTGTAAATCATGGAATAAAGGAAACATAATGCATGATTGGCTATGCAATACTATGTATGTATCACATAGAATATGGGGACACCTAGCTACGGGGTACGTAGCCTTTGGTATACCAATGCTTTGTCAATGCCCTAGTTATTGAGGTAATGGGACGCGTTTATTGAGCAGTCAAGTGGCGAAGTCCACACTGCTATATGGATATTGATACTGGTCCCATACTATGAATCCATAAATATACGTACATATTGTTTGAATGCATATTGTATGATATGGATGCGGACATTTTGTAAAATGTATTTCAGAAAATATATTATGTATGTAGGGTGTATACTATATGGTATCTATGTATGTGTGCGGTATATTTAAAGGGTTTTCAAACTAGTCTTATGAGGCATGTATAAGGCGGTTTGACGTGTCGTTTTCTCACTAGGGATTCTTACCCCTTTTTCTTCTATTGTCTATGTTAAACCTCTTTTACAGGTGACATTTGGATGCTAAGCATCTTATCCGTACCTCGATCCTAGTGAGGCACTTCTTCTCTATAGTGAGTGCCCCTCATTCGAACTCTACTTTTTTTCAGTCGTTAGAGCTCCACATTGGGCTACTGTTGGGATACTGAGCTACACACTTTTGTATTTTGGGATATTCTCTAATTATTTTATATTTTCACTGATATATTTTTTTATATAAATATTTTAGTAAATATTTGGATAAGTCGGGTAGAATGCCTGTACACAAAGGCTTGTGCGAGATGGGTCGGGCTTCCACAGACAGTTCGCATCATACGCCGATCACGGGCCCGACTATGGTCGTGACATTGTCGGTCGGACTAGTGCACCAAGGTGAGTACATCTATCTCTCTCCTCTTTTGTTGTATTATTTTCTTGAAAATCAAATGGGTTCAGTCAGAGCTAGATTTCGATTTTTGTGAGTGATTTTTGATGGATTTTGGATTGGTTTTGTTGGGTTTTAATGGGGTGAGTTGGTAAAGCATGAATATAGGTGGAAAATGGAAGATTTATGGTTTTTGATGAAAGGGTATTTCGGTCTGAATTGGTAAGGACGATTTTGGATGGATTTTGATACTTTGGATGGAAACCGAGGTTGGATTTGAGTTATAGGGATTGTATAGAGTTGATTGGAATGGTTGAAAACGTTGGGTAATGCTTGATTCAGGATTAGGGACCATTCGGTGTAGTTTTATAACGAAATGACCTAAACTAAAATTTTACATAATTCGAAGTATATTGAGGACCAAATATGATATTTCACATTTGAGGGACTGAATTGTAATTTATGGTAAATATAGTGGAAGATTTGTAATTTCTAGAAATCAAGGGATTAAATTATAATTTTAAATTACTTAGAGGACTAATTTATAAATTCTGAACACTTTAGGGACTAAGTCATAATTTTTCAAAGTTCGGGGACTGAATTGTAATTTTACATCGATGTGTAATATTTGGATTATCATGTTAGACTTTGGGCCAAAATGGATTTTCGGGGTTTGTTGGAGTGTTTGGGTTTGCATATGCATTTGCACGTATTTCGGTACGACCACAGTACCATGTCTGAGTTGTTTGTATATTGTCTGTTCCAGCTCGGTTGGACTTCCGAGGTGACCAGTCATTCACCGATGGACCGTGCTCGGGATTATTTGCTCGGCGTCCAGGTGAGTGTGGTAGCACTTTAGACACGTATGATGTGTCCTCCAAATTCTGTATATATTTTTGTCGTGTTGAACTTAGTATGCAATTTGTAATAATTAAATGATTGGAATTTCTAAAATTTGGTATACGTAAAAACCTCTATTGTGGAAACTCGATTTTCTCTAAATTTGGTTTCCGAAATAAATATTATGTTAATATTTATTGTGATTTCTGAAATGAATGTTTTGGATTTTAAGAATATGTTCCTGAGTGAATATTTTAGTTGAGATGATTATTATTTCTGAAGACTAAATATTTTTGCAATAAATATTTCGTCTGAAAGTTTGATATCATTTTTGGAAAAATGATATGTTTGTTCTGTATGCTACTTGTTTTAGTATTTTGAATATAAATATATTTTGTAATGTTTTGGTGAAAATATTTTGTTTTGGGACACCCAGCTACGAGATAGCGTGGCCTCGATACATTGGAGTTGTATCATTTGCCTGTGTGGCTATACTTGTGCCTTTAGTGGCCTATACTCGCGTTTGTGGCTATACCATGGTGTCTTAGTGGCTTATCTCTGCCTAAGCGACTATTACTGAGTTTGGTTAACTCGATGAATGTGATCTTTGGTCCCCATCTGAAAATGTTTTTGAACTACTCTCTAGAAATGTTTAGAACTATTTTTGAAAATACCTTGGTATTTATTTTCTGAAAATATCTTGATATTTAACTCTGAAAATACTTGGGTATTTAACTCTAAAAATAAATTTGGAATGTGTCTTTGAAATAAATTGAGTATTTATCTTTGAAAGTATTTGAGCACTTTTCTCTGAAATATTTTCGAAAGTGAACGTGAATTTCGGAAATTATTTGAAAGGAAAACACTTTGGCTATTTCAGATTTGAGAAAATTAAATATGTTATTTAATTTCTTCGTCTAATAAATTTCGGTAGTTATATGTTGTTTGCTTTGAATGCAAAAAGGATTGAAAAGTGGATTTTGAACTAAGTTATTTATATATGCGAGTGTGTGTGTGTGTGTGTATATGATATTATTTGAATATATACGTGCATGTGGTGGTTTTCGAAAATGTTTTCAAAACCCTTTTGAGGAGCATGTGCCGCTCTTTTATGTTATCCGCTCACTAGGAAATCTTATATGTTTTATTTTTCTTGTCTTTGTTCTACTTCACTTTTCAGGTGGTTTTTTAGCGGTCGCTTGATTCTTCCATGCTCAGTAGTGCCCTATTTTCCAGGACGAGTTTCTGTTAGGTTAGTTGCTCCACACCGATTAGTGGGTTATGGCATATGTATTTGATAAATAATATTTAATAGTTTTATTTGAACTATTATTTAGTATTTTGATATTATAATTATATTTTAATTATATTTGAGAATATTATTTTTGAAAAACTTATCTTTGTTAAATTGTTTTAATATGGTAAATAAGCCGAGTAATAATATAAATTTGGATAGTTTTTGTTCTTCGAGACTTGTGCGAGTTGGACTCGACTTCTATAGACGGTAAAAGAAAATTTGTGTTTTAGCTATGTTAACGTTTAGTAGATAAAAGTAATTTTCTTTTACCTACGTTTTGCAATTAGTAGATGAATGTGTCGTGACTATTCTTCATAGGCAAAACTAATCACTGTTCTCTACATAACCATAATGTTGGCAATAATCAAAATCGTAGTAAATACACTGCCCTCCACTGGGAAAACATAGATGTAGAAATTTTTATCTACGAATTCAAAAATCGTAGAGAAAAAGTCACAATTGGCGACGCATTTAATCTCGTATCTAAAGAAAACGTAGGCAATGGCAAAATTGTTGGAATTCGCGGCTAAAATATGACATTCATATACATACATGGCAGCGGATAAAACAAAATTTAATGCATTGAATTCCCCCAAGGACCCATGCATATCAATATATATAATTAAGGTTGGAAGATTTACCTTTCACCAAGGCACGATCGATCGGATGTATGAAAACGTTGGTGTAGCTCGTTGCACCAAAACCCGAATCACCTTTGAGGAATCAC
>CAODLS010286090.1:0-10741 GCA_948243855.1 Flueggea neowawraea | reverse complement strand
ACTCATCAATATAGCAAGTAGGATTCTTTAGTGAAATCTCAAAAGTCCTAACATTTTATCATTGATTGTTTATCTCTTTTCAAGCTTAATTGCTTACCCTTGTTAATTTTGCCTCTTTAATCAAAAGCCCCAAAAATCAACTCATGTTATTTATTGCTTTTATTTTACGAATTGATCACACTAAGTACTCGTTCCCTTGGGTTCGATATCCCTACGAATACTCCTTGGTAAAACTACATCGATTCTAGTACGCTTGCTAAACACCAATCAAACGGTTATTATCAAAATTGTAATAAATATTAAAACATAATATTTATTTCTAAAACCATTAAGGTTTCCACAACCAAGGTTTTCACGTGAGTCATATTTTAGGATTTTCTATCCTTTAATTATTCCAAATTACATGCAAATTCCAGACATATCAAAAACATATAGTTTAGAAGACACAACCTATGTGTATGTAGCTATCATCCACTCACCTAGGCGCCGAGCAAATAGTCCAATCACTAGCCACCGGGGAATGGCAGGTCGCCTTGGAAGTCCAACCGAGCTGAATACAAAATTCATTGTACAAATATTAGACACGGTAACTGTGGCATTACAGAATATGCATGCTATGCAGATATTTGTCCCAACCCATGACAAATGAAAATCCTAATGCGAATGAAAATATATCACATTCGTCTCAAAATTCTAAATCTATGTAAAATTAAAGTTTAGTCCCCAACCGGTGTAAAATTATGTTTAGTCCCCAAACTTTTCAAAATTTACAAATCAATCCTCTAAGTATTCTCAAATTACCAAATAGTCCTCCAAGTAGTCAGAATTCTCAAATTAGTCTTCTAACTCTCAAAAGTTACAAATTAGTCCTCCACATGCCAAATATCAGATTTGATCCCCAAATAATTCAGCATTATTTAAAATTACACTTTTAGACCTTTTGGCATAAAACTACACCAAAATGTTCCAAATCTCGAATCAATAAAAACCCGACATTCTAATCCAACTACATTGACTCAAATCATGTCCCTAAACATGAATCAATGAACAATCTTACCAAAATAACTCAAATCATTACAACATCTCACAAACTCGGCGAAAACCCTAACTAAGACAAAAACTCAAAAAATCCTTCAAAACCAAGCCTAATCTAGGTTCGTCTAATCTTAATCCATCATAATATAACATCCTACAACTCCCATTTGGACAAAATCAAGAAAATCAGAACCTAACCTTCAAAATCGTCGAAAAACCCAAATCTATGATTCAAACATGAAAATGATGAAATTGAGAGATTATAAACGTGTTCTTACCTTACGAGATGATAAGGAATCAAAAAGGAGCAATGTAAGAGATATTGGAACGATTTTGGAGCTAATTTTAGTGAAAATGGGAAAAGAGGCCGAGAGGAGTCAGGTTTGGGGCTTGTAAAACGATTCTGTAGAGGACGAGACACATGTGTCTCCTTTGAGACTCATGTTTCAATGAGGATTCATTTACTAAAATGACTATCTCGTTTCTCACTCAAATCGCTCTCATTTTGTCCAGGATTCATTCCGGTTGATTCCCAACCATTCCTGAACATTGTTGAGCTTTTTGTTTCTGTCAGCGAGAACAGCCACCAACGAGTGGGGCTTGACTGAGGATTGTGTTTGGACATCCAGGTGAGTGAATGACAGCTTCAGATACATAGTTTGTGTCTCAAAATCCCTATTTATGTTTTTGATGTGTACAACACATATTTTGAATTTGGACTAATCTAAGGGTTGGCTTAACTAACAAATTGGTTATGTGTTTGATAATCAGTACTTGGTTTTGAAAATGATATATATGTATTATATATTCACTTTCTGTTTTGATGCCGCTTTGCATGCCTATGATTTTATACTATGTAATAGTATAACTTAGTTTTGTTTTCTATTATAGGCCACCCGTGCTACAGGTAGTAGTAGCCTTTGGTATACCATTGCTTTGAGAAATTCTAGCTACCAGGAATGCTCGTAGTCATGTGTTCTGATCCAACACATGATTTGTCATCGATTAGTGCCAAAGTCCATATCAAATATGTTTAGTGTCGGATGCACACATTTGATATGGTCCCATATGTTTGACATATATTTTGACTTGGATAATTGTTTTCTTTGAAAATAATATTATCATTATTAAGTTTTCGTGCCTACTGTTTGATTTGTTTGCGAACGTTTTGGAAAATGATTTTTGAACGCTACTATTTATTAGCATGTATATATTTATTTATATTGCATGTGGTAGCTTTGAACTATTTTCAAAACAATCTTTATAAGGAACGTATGAGGCAGTCTTGATCTCTATATCTCAGGTTCACAGATTTTTGGCTTCGACAACCATTGCACATCTTGATTACCAATGAGGCGTCTGTTGATAAGTGATGTCCTTTTGTTCGGGCTCTCCTTTTTTATTGTTAGAGCTCCGCATCGGGATATTGTTGGGTTACGGGATTGCCACTTTGGCTTTTTATATGTTTGCACTGATATTATTTTGATATATTTATATATATATATATATATATATATATATAAACTTATTTTATATCTAATTTGCTTTTGATAAATAACGTTTTTAATAAACGTTTTGATAATTGAACAAGTTGGGTAGTATGGTATCATCTTTGAGCCTTGTTCGAGATAAGTCGGACTCCCATAGACGGTTCGCCTTGTACGCCGGTCATGGTCCAAAAACGGGTCGTGACTAAAGGGAACAAGAAGCTGAACAAGCAAATATATATCAACAAATATATCATAAATCAATCGAAATGCGGTTCTATGGCAATACCAAATTCATGATATGCAAATGCAATGCAAACTCTCAAAGTCGTCAAAACTCATAACTAAATGATAATCTCTCACTCTGAACCCAAAATCCAACATCTATGTAAAATACAGTTTGGTACCCAACCAGTGTAAAAATATATTTTAGTCATTGAGACTTCACAAATTACAAAACAATCCTCAAAGAAATCTGGGATTAATAACTGTCCCTCCAAGTAGTCAAAATCCTCAAATAAGTCTCCGAACTTTCAGAAATCGCGAGACAAGAAAATTACAACTTTGGTCCCTCAGAACAGTTGGCTCACTTGAGTAAGCTCTTGGCTTACTCGAGTGACAGCCAACACCGCTCACTCGAGCAAGCCCAAGGCTCACTCGATTGACAACCAATATTGGCTTACTCGAGTAAGCCAAGTGCTTACTCGAGTAAGCCACCTACCCAGAATTCCTAGAATTCTTCTAACTCAATTTAACCGACCAAAATTGATACCAAACACCCATATTGACTCTAATCAAAGCCTTGAACCCGAATCTAAGGTCAAATCCATCAAAACATCTCGGAATCATCCTAGATCAACCAAAAACGAATGGTTTCAAACCCGTTTATGAAAATCCTTGTTTCAAATGATTTCGAGCTATCTTTTGGTGTTTCTAGACTCCCAACACCCCAATTTAACAAACCCTAACAACCATATAAAAAGAAACAACACGAATCCGAACCTATGAACATTTATTCAAAAACTCTAATATGAACAATCATGCAAAATGAGGAAGAGAAAGGTTTAAAAGCTTAATCTTACCTCAACAATGTTCAGGAACGGATGGGAATCAACCGAAATGACTCCTGGACAAAATGAGAGCGATTTGAGTGAGAAATGAGAGTGTGAAGCCGAATGAGCTAGGTGGGGTATATATAGACCCCTACCCAAAACGACATCGTTTCATGCCAAAGTGCATAGCTCACTCGAATGGCAGGTCATCTCACTCGAGTGACACACCTCTTACTCGAGTAACACATTTTCAGGTGTTCATCATGTTCATCCGGAAACACAGCTCAATCGAGTAACTAAATGTCTTACTTGAGTGACGCATGCATTATTTCACTTGAGTAACGCTACATAGCTTACTCGAGTGATCCATGGTCTATATCACTCAAGTAACACATAGATGCTTACTCGAGTGATCCCTCCTAAAACCCCAAATCATCAACTCAACACCTCAATCGATCAAGATCGAAACAAGGCTAATTGAAAAAACTACAAAGAACTGTATCGAAATCCAGCAGGGTATTACACACACCTGAGCTTCAAATTTTGTGACTCATGATCAAACCGTGGACACGTACAGTGAAGAAATGCCTTTTGTGAGTAGTAAAAAACCTCTAGTATTTGCAAAGAAGGAGATAATTGAATGATCAGAAGCCAAGATGCAGCTAAAAAAAAAAGGCTAACCTCATCCACCCAACCATAACGAAATCCAAGACCCAAAATAAGATCTTCATCAAAACCAAATGCAAGATATCTTAAAAGAGGACCATCAACATTAGAAAGTAAGGAGCAGAGTCCAAGAAACAGAACCTATGGATGAACTAATACACAACTGATGCTCACAAGTGAAAACAGAATCCTCGAAATCAATATGTAAAGACAAAAAATATATTAAAGTTTAAATTTTTACTTGAAATAATTACGGATTGTTAAATTTTATAGAACAGATAAAGTTTAAATTTTTGTGGGGATAATCAAAAATTATTTAAAAAGGCAATAAATTTGTAATTATTAAAAATAAATAGGGGTATATTTGCGATTATCAAAAATAAATGAGGATATAATAGTCTAAATTTTTTTTCTCATATGCATACATTTATTTATGTTATGATAGGTTAAATGCAATTTCATGCAATTTTTTACAAGTTTCAATTTAGTTTCAACAAATTATCTTAACAATTACAAATAAAGCTGATAATTTGTACTAAGGATTGTCAATTAATATGCACCAAGTTTTTTTAGTAGCTTAAACGGGATTGCTCGCACTTTCTTTGAAATAAAATTTTCTTAATGATTTTAAAAGTGTCACAAATTTGTTTAGAATCTTGAATTCTAATTTTTTTTTTCTTAATTCATCTAGTTTAGTTTTAATCAAGTTTCAATCTATTATAAAGTATTATAATTTAAGAACTAATGTGAACAATTATATAAAAATACTCCAATGAAACTTGCATGAAATCCTTAATTATTTTTTCAATTAATTTTAAAAGTGTCACAAATACTCGAATGAAACTTGTCGAGTTTTATTTACATTTCAGTAAGAATATATTGATCAATTTTGAATGATATGCTTCTCTTTTTTTATGTTTTTTGAACCTGATGATATGTATTTATTAGGATATTTTTTAATCTGAATATTTTCGGTTCAAATCTCTTATAATTTTGGGATTAAGCAATCAAAATAATATCTGAATAAATGTGATTCATTTAAATCTGATTTCAACTATTGGCGACTCCTATTTTTTAGGGGATTTATTGAATCCACATTTTAGGTTTTAGGTGGCTATTTAAAAAAATACTTCAATAATTTATGGACATATTTAGTTAGAGTTTTGAAGTGGTCATTTATTTGAATATGTTTTAGTTTAGTGAGTTATATATGTAAAAAATACCCTAAAACGTTTAGTTAAGGATTGGATAATTTGTAAGTTGGCCCAATTTTGTTTAGATTGAATTTATATTATTTTTATTTTTATATTATTTAAGTAAATTAATTAAATTAATAATAGTTATATAAATAAAAAATAAATATTTTAAATTATTTGTTAATATTTTTTTTGAAAATAACTCATTTCGATCTCCGTATATGACAAAAATGAAACATAAAAAATAAAAAATATGATAAAAAATATAGACTCTTAAAATTAATTATAGAGTAATAAGAATCTAATTAATAAGGGGTCTCATGTTAATCAAATTATAATGTTAAAGGATAATCTCATTCTCCAACAAAGTGAGAATGTGAATGAAGTTTTAATGAATCAAATACAAACAGATTTTGATTCTCCATTTACATTCCCACCCAAAAAGTGTGAGCCAAACAACCCATGATCTACCGTAAGGTGGTACTACAATGATAACTCTTAAAAAGAGTCATCATTAAGGACTCAAGTTATTTAATTTTAACCTCTGTTACTTAATTTGAGGGAATTATTACTTAATTGTAGCTCTAAAAGTTACTTAATTTTGGATGTCGTTACTTAATTTAGCCACCGTTACTTCATTTTGATCGGTTACTTAATTTTGTGATAAACTAAGTAATTATGATTGTTACTAAAATTACTTAATTTAAGTCTCAGTTACTTAATTTACTAAAGGAGTCCTCATTGAGCACTCTTTTTAGGAGTCATCATTGTAGTAACACCCACAAAGACACCATTGGTATTTGATCATTTGTGGGTGGTACTACAATGAGGACAAGAGTCTTTATTAAGGATTCCTTTAGTAAATTAAGTAACTGAGTCTCACATTAATAACTCCAGTAATAATTAAGTAACAATTTTGGTTTCTTAATTTACCATAAAATTAAGTAACTGATCAAAAATAAATAACCAAATTAAGTAACGATATCAAAAATTAAATAATTTTTAGAACGATAATTAAGTAACTACTCCATAAAATTAAATATAAAAGACTAAAATTAAATAACTAGAATCTTTAATTATGATTCTTTTTAAGAGTCATCAATACAGATTTGTCTTCTTTGGTTAGTTGGGCTCCGCTTGGGTTTCCCGCCCCTACCTTTAACTCTTTTAAAAGAATGAATGAAACATCTTATTATAAAAAAAAAAAGTTTGTTTTAGACATTTTGGCGTTTTGGGTTTTGGAGTAAACCTTCAATCCTTTGTAAATTTGCTCCTTTAAATATTAATCAACGAAATTATAACTTTTTCCAAAAAGAAAAAAGAAAGCATCAACTTTTCTTTTCAGCATGTGAACAGTGAACTAGGCACATGCCGAAAATCAGTTTCCTTATTTTTGAAAATTAAACATGAAATTGATGGATTGTGATGCTTGATGCTCCAGGAATTGGATCACATCCAAGACATCACCTTCAGCTGAAACTGACATTTACATCAAAATTGCTATGGGTAATCCATATAAGCACAGAGCAACCCACTAATAGAAAAGAGCTTGTATCCCTAGGCTATGGCTTCTTTTCTTTGTTGGCAAGTCCTGTCAATATGTGCTTTGGCTGGATCACAAAAAACAATCAATACGTGCAGTTGATGGTTTGATTGTGTGCTAATTACAGAGAGTGTCAATTTTTTTACCACTTTTTTTTAAAATATCAACACATGTTTTAATTTTATAACAATGTCAATTTTTATATTTGTTTTTTTAAAGTATCATATGTTTCAAACTAAATTTTAAAAATGACACATTTATTTTTATATAAATTTTAATTTTTCATTTTATTTTTTAAAATATTTCTCTCTCTTCAATTTCTCTCTCTCACTCTTTCTCTCTCCTATCCAAACCGTAGCCACCCCACCCAACCCCTAGTTTTGTCGCGTCGCTGCCCTGACCAGTAACTCCACCGCTCCTCTCCTCCCCTTTCTGTAGTTCTCTCACATCTCTCTCTCTCTGTGTAATACCCCAGTCAGATTCCGGTAAGGCTCTCTGTAGTCTTCCGTTTCGATCTTGATTGATATGAGTGTTGAGTTGAGGACTTATGTTTGTGAGAGGTGTTACTCGAGTAAGCCTTCGTGCGTTACTCGAATAAGCTGATATGTGGATTACTCGAGTAAGCATTGTGTTATTCGAGTAAGATGTGTTTTCGGATGAACACAAAGAACACCTGGGAAAGTGTTACTCGATTAACAGGTTGTATTACTCGAGTAAGCAGCTCGTCACTCGAGTGATGAAGGCCTGTCACTCGAGTGAGGACACTGTTATGGGCAGGGGCCTATAAATACCCCCACCCGCTCTTTCATTTCTCTCACCTCAGTTTTGTCTCTCTCTCACTCAAATCGGTGCAAAACGTGTTCCTGTTGCCCTACATTATTCCCATTTTGTTCCTCGAGGTAAGATTTCGAATCTAATCTCTTCATTTCATGCTTTTAAATTCGGATTCATGCTTTAGGCCGAGTTTGCATTTGGGTTCGCATTTTCGGGATGATTCTGAGTAAATGGATGCTTAGGGTTGTTAGCTCTGAGTTGTTTGAGGTTAAGGGAACATGATTCAAGTTTTGAATCATCGTATTTGATGAGACATTTGTTGAATTAGGGTTAGCTTCGTTTTTGGTCGATCTAGGGTGATTCCGAGTTGTTTTGGTGGCTTTGACCCTAGATATGTGTTCAGGGCTTTGTTTAGAGTCAATGTGGGTGTTTGGTATTGATTTTGGTTGGCTCAATCATGTTACATAATTTCTGGATTTGTCTGGATTGTGTCTTACTCTAGTAAGAGAAGCTTCGTCTCACTTGAGTGATCGATGTGGCTTACTCGAGTGAGAGATGGGCTATATTACTGGAGTAACCATGTCTGGCTTACTCGAGTAAGATGAGGGATGTCTTACTCAATTAAGCCATAGTGTCACTCAAGTAAGATGGGGTCCTTTGAGACTCGTTTCATAATTTTGCATTTTGTCGATTTCTGAGAGTTTGGGGACTCGTTTGGGTATTCTGACTATTTAAAAAATTAGTTAGCTATCCTAATATAGTCAGAGGATTATTTTTTAATTTGTCAATTTCCAGGGACTAAAATATAATTTTGCACTGGTCGAGGACCAAACTGTAATTTTATGTAGATTCTGTATTTTGGATCCAGAATGATAGAGTATCATTCAATATGGATCATTTGGGATCTTTTGAGAGTCCACATCTGCATTTGCACTTCATGCATCTGGTATTGCCACAATATCGCATTTGAGTTTGCTTCTGATATATCTATCGATATATGTTTGCTTTGTTCAGCTTCTTGTTCGTGCCCGAAAGACCATCCACCGACGAGTAGGGCCTGACAGGTGTTTTACACTTGGACTTCAGGTGATTGAATAGCATCTTCAGACACATAGGTTGTGTCTCAAACTGTATATGTTTTCTATTGTATATAACATTTATTCTGAAATTTGACTAATCTAAGGATTGATCAATGATAAACTGATTATGTGTATTAATTAGGACTCTGCTTTGAAATTTATATATATGTACTATATATCTCTCCTCTGATTTCGATACGCATACTCTGTTTTGATACTATATATTGGTATGCTTTTGTTTTTTTATATGGGACACCTACTGTTACGGGATAAAATTTAACATTTGGTATACCGACGCTTTGATAAACCCCAGCTATCAGGGTTTCCAATAGCCATGTATCCTGATCAGGCACATGATTTGATATGGATTGTGGCGGAGCCCACATACTTTGTTATTAGTGCCACGTGCACACCTTCTATTTTGGTCTCATATGTTTGTATATGTATTTTGACTCTGAAAATGAAAATCGTTTTATACTCATATTAGTTTATGATTGCTTTGTATGCGAACCCTTTTGGAAAAAGATTTTCTGAAAAGCTATTATATATGTATAGCGTGTATATATATGTATGTTAAACTATATTTGCATGTGTAGTTTTTGAACTGTTTTCAAAATAGTCTTTGTGAGGCACGTATAAGGCGATCTGAAGTGTTATTCCTCATTGGGCCCTGACCCTTTTGTTTCTCTATTTATGTAGTTTCTATTGACCAGGTTCACAGATTTTGGCTTCGACAACTGTCAGCATCCAGACTCCAGTGAGGCATCTTTTGGTTAGTGATGCCCTTTTGTTCGAGCTCGTCTTTTGTTTTGTAGAGCTCCGCATTGGGATGTAGTTAGGTTACCGGGTTGCCACTTTGACTTTTGTTTTATCACTTCTGTTGTCTTCCGTATTATTACTTTTGATATATATTTATTTATTAATAATTGATTTACTATGTTTTCGATTATTAAATGTTTTAACAAATTTTTTATAATCTGAATCGTTTGGGTAATATGTTCTGATCTCCGAGGCTTATGCTAGATGGGTTCGGCTCCCATAGACGGTTCACCTCGTACACCGATCACGGGCTTGCAATGGATCTTGACGAAGGTGGTATCAGAGCCCTAGGTTTCGTAAGTGTAGGGTCGGTGTGGAACTTAGGTATCTTTGATTGAGTCAGTTCAATTTTGCTTCTATATACCCTTTGATCTCTGACTTGGTATTGTGGCGATCATTTGCATTGACATTGCATATTCGATTTTTTTTGTTGCATGTAGCTATGGATCAGCACCGTGGTAGAGGTCGCGGTAGGGGTCGATGGAGGCCTAGACGTGTTCCTGTCGAGGCTGTCTCTCATTATGTCACCGATCAGAATCATTAGCGTGATGCGCACAGTGTGCCAAAGTTTGCTACTCTATCACCTCAACGTCAGCAGTAGGCAGAGCCAGCAGGTCCAATGGATTCGATTGTAATACCCTGTACATTTTGACTAGGTTCTTTGTAGTTTTTCGATCTAGTTCGATTTGACCTTTGGGAATTTTTGGAGTATTGTTTGACGATCTTGGTGTTAGAATTGTGCCCTAGTCCAATCATTAATGTGCATTGTCATTCAATTATTTAATAAAGAGGCATTTCATTTCTATGAAATATTATCTGTTTTATGAAGATAAAACTTCATGAATAGTTTATTCTTCTTTATTCCATCAAGTACGTGACTTGATAGTAAAACCATAAAGATAAAAGGAATACTATTCTAAATGCTCCTAATCGATCATTATCATGGAAATGATAATGAATTAAAGATTAGTATGTTGCTAAGTGGATAATCATGTTTTACTGATTATGGATATGAGATATCAACTTAGAACATATATGCATGTTGGGGAACATGTATTGGACTGGCCCGTATGAAAGCACTTCATGGATC
>CAODLS010286081.1:0-11796 GCA_948243855.1 Flueggea neowawraea | reverse complement strand
ACTAATTCTTCAACTATTCATCTTTGCATCTTATGTTATCACTATAAATAAAAAATTCCATATGCATTATCAACCTACTGTTTAATACTATAATCTTACTATTTCTATTAGCATCTTTTTGATTTCATTCTCTCTTTTTTTCAATGTAATATTTGCAAATAATGCTAATATATGTAAATGCATATAATGAGCTATCATAAATATGAGCAATGATATATGCAATGAGGTTGAGGATGTGACGGCAATAATCCAAAACATGGCAAACCACAAACTAATGCTAAACAAAACGGTATCTCACAACTCTATTCAGGTCATGATAAATGAGAGAATCACAAAAATTACGATAAAAAGCCCACCAATCAAAACCCTGTATAATTTGACCATTGTTAGCAAGCGCATCAGCCACACCATTGCCTTCGCGAAAGATGTGGGAAGCAACAACCCTCATTTGAGACAAATTTTATTGACTTAATTTACTCAAGGTTCATCGAATTATTCATGTTGATTTTTTTTTCAAAGAGTATTCACGTTTCTTTAAAAAAAAAGGTTTAAATAACCCTTCACTATATTTTTGTTTTTTATCCATATTATTTGGTATTAGTTTCGATACTTCTATAAAATTTCTGACGTGCTCGTCCTCACGTTTATATCTTAGTTTATTGTTTTATTGAGCTGTCCAATTTCTTACTTGAGACAATTTATAATTATTAATAACAGCTGGATACACATATGGATCATATATGCAATTAATTAATTAAGCATTACTAATTATAGAAAAATATAATGCAACTAATAAATTTAAAGCCTAATGAGATTGGAGAGTCGTCAATACTAAAGAACTGAATATTTGATTTCAATATGAATATTCGATATATAAACGATATAGTGATTAGTACAAATCAAATTTTGCGACATTTATATGGAATATTTTAGTTATTCAATTTTATAAGCTGTGAAATATATGATAATTGTCAATTTGGTAATGGTTCAACAAAATCATTCCTAAGTTATGTAACCCGTTGGCGCAACGAGTTATGCATGAAACAAGATTAGCATTTAATCATAATTTAGAAAGATAAACAAATGAAAATTTTAAATTTTATAAATTGAACAGAAAAAAATATTCTATTTCATTGCATCGGAAGAAGGAAATTATAAAACACTAGATAACTATAGGGTTAAGGCAAATACTCCTAAATAAATAAGAAAAAAGGAAGTAATGTTCCAAAATAAGAAAATTAATTACAAATGACTTGCTTGGTTGAGGATCAAAAAGTGGAGGAAGTGCAACTTTTTGGTAAGTTGAGAACTTCCTTTCCTTGGTTAAATAAAGAAAGTTGAATTTCTTGGAATATTAGTTATTTGACTTCCTTTTGACTATGGAAAGTAACTTCATGACCTTCTTCAGAAAGTCCAACTTCTTTAGTGCCAACAATACATATTTTTAAATATATCCTTAAAATACTATTTACTTATAGATTTCTATTTGTTTCTAAAATTTATAAATTATTTCATAAATAATTTCTGATTATTTTATATAGATCAATTTTTATAGAAGTTATAAAAATATTTTATATTTTTAAGATTTTCAAAATATATTATATATAAAATATTTTATTTAATTAAATGAATTAAATTTTTGTCAAATTTTAAGAAAAAATAGTCTTCATTATAGAATTGTGTGAACTATTAATTATAGTTTTATTTCTCATAGAAGATATATTTTATGTAATAAAAATAAAATATTTTTTCTTTAGTTTTTCTCATATTATTAATTTAAATTTAATAATAAGAAGGGTATTATTCGATATATTATTTATTATTATTATTTTTATAGAGTTTGATAACAATAGTATTATAGATATTTGTAATACAACTATTCAAAAAGTGTAATTGCCAACCAAATACAAAATATTAAATTTTTCAAAAAGTTATTTTTTCAACTAAAAACAATTGATATATACTTATCAGATAATAACTTTTTAAAAAATTATTTTTTTAAAAATTGAATTAAGCTAGCCCAAAGTTGCAAATTGTGTTGTGTAATTTGTCTTCTAACTCTACGTTTGTCCTTGAGTTCTCAACTTGACGATCCGCATCATTTAAGTAATAAGGAAACGCATTACACGTGAAACAAGCTACACCTGGAAAAATACAGTAATCAACTATGTTAAATTTGAAATCTCACAATAAATGTTCTACTTCATTTACCGAAACATTTGTCTAAAGAACAGAAAAAAGAAACATTAATATTTAATACTAAGAAACACTAAGAACTTGAAATTGGATATTCCTTCTTAAAGATATGATACTAGATAAGGAAGAAAAAAAGAAAGAAAGATAGTATGATACTAGTTGTCTTTTTGTGAATCAGTCAACGGAATAATTACGAACTCCGGCGCAACAAGTTATGCATGAAACAATTTACTAGCATTTAATTATAATCCAGAAAGATATATAAACAATGCTATTGAGATTTAATAAGTTGAAGAATTGAAATTCTAATATGGTAATTTAAGAGGGGTGAATTAGATTTCTTGTTAAAAATAGAATATTTGAAAAGATTTTGCAAATATTTTCAAATTAAATAGTAGCTAAATCCAAAACACTATCACTTAATAAAGAACAGAAAATGAGTAAAATGATAGAAAAACAAAGTCCAATATTTATAGTGGTTCGGTCATCTTTGATCTACGTCCACTCCTCTAGTTTATTAGAGAGTTTGAATCCACTATTCTTCCTCACTTTCTAGTGGAGGTAAACCGTTTACACTCTCTTATTTTTCAGGATCACAAGACAACTTTTTATACCTTGCTTTTTGCTGGTCAAAACAAGAAAAACCACACTCCTTTGTTTTTCGAGGTAACAAACAAAGCAAACCTATTCCTTTCTCAAGCTTTACAAACAAATCTTGATTACAATACTATTCTCAGTTAAATGACAGTGTTGTTCAACCAACTTAGTGATAAAATAGCAAATCAACAACTCAGTTGGTATGTAAGTATTCAAGAACAAAATAAGAATGCAATGGGAAGATTTTCAAAGCTTTAGGCACTCTCAAGAATTGTTCTTTTTTACCTTATGACTTGAAACGTCTATTTATAGGCATTCCTCAAAAAACTAGTCGTGTTGATACCAAAACGGCCGTTGTGAGAGATGCAAAAATGGTGAGATTAATGACATCAGTCCTTGCTACGTGTATACCATGTGTACTGTGTACGTAGTTCATGATTTTATCAGAGTACTACGTGCAACAATATTCCTTCTGCGTGCATAGGCCAAGTTTCAGTACCCACTGCTTTATATCAAGAAGTAACTACGTGTATAGTACTTTTATCTGTGTACGCAGAGCTTGAATGCTTTGTGTGTTGTACTCAGTGTTGTGTACGTAGTCGAGTCTTCAATGGTTATATCTTTGATCTTCCTCGTGACTGTGCTAGAGGATATTCAAAATTTCAAAAATGGAGGAGCGTCTGCCATTTGTTAGGTAGTACAACTCACTTTTGTTGTGACGCCTCTGCGATTTTATTCTCTGTTCGTGACTCATTGTTCTGATACTTTCTGAATTCATTTCAGAGAATATTCTCATTGATATTCTGATAGCCTGTAACAGATTTTGACATTTTTCAGTCAGACAGACATTTTCCTCGCCTACGTATGTTGAAGTATGTTATGTGTGCGTAGTATGATCATTTGAAGCGCATACAACTGGGATAGAGCATGTCACAGCTTGACTTTGTGAATTTCTTTGATTTTTTGATTGTACCAAGTGGTATTTAAACCAGTATGCATCTTCTAGTTACTACGTGCTCAGGTTTATGTCAACGCACATAGCAATATACTGATCCATTCTGTTTTTTGATTGTACCACGTCTACGTGCACTGCACTTCTTCCTATGAGCACAGTAGGATACTGGGTTTTTTTCTTCATGACTGAATCACAGCATCTATGTGCGTTGCATTTGGCTTCTAAGCATATAACACATGTTCTACGTGCATTGCATGAGCTCTTGTACGCATAGTGTTCATATCTGACTTCTCGATGCACCTCTATCTTTGATCAATGTGCATAGGTCTTGGTTTAAAGTACGTGGATCATTCTTTAATGTACTTGAAGAGTTGAGGGACATGTTTAGCTTAACTGTTTCAATTGTTTTGTTAAATTATCAAAATTTAGGAGTTTTTATGTTAATCAAAAACTTGATTCAACATTAAATAATTATTTCTAAATAATAAAAATAATGTACTTTTAGGTCATTCCAAGAAACAATTAAACAAAAAAAATACTATATAACAATAGCTACAACATTCACAAGATATATTTTGATTCATTTACAAAATAATTTTAAATTATAATTATTTTTTCTTCTTTTATCTTAATAATTAAACTTGATGACTATATGTATTATTTTTTCATATAATTTAAAATTGATTGAGATTTAAATTATTTTTCTCAATTAATTAATTAATAAAAATATTATGGCACGACCCCTTAAGCTAGTTAGAAGTAGTCAAAATACATAAGTTGTACTAAAATACACAACACAATTACAACACATAATTCAAAAAACAAAATTGCTTACACATTCCTAACATATGGTATTAGTCAATGGCGAAGCCAAAATTTAATCAAAATAGAGTTAACTTTAAAATAAAGAGGTAAGAATGAAATAAAACAAATGAACTGAATAGGAATATCTTAAGTGATCGCGAATAATGTCAACCCCACCCAATCCCACCAAGCTCTGCGCTTGGTATTGGTAGACATGAATAAAGAAATTGTCATGGAGATGGTTTGTTTTGTGAACAAACTAAATAGAAACAAAGTCATGCCCATTATGGAATGGAATGTTAAGTAGGCAAGGTTGTTAATTATATCCTTACAAAAAAAAAGAAATTATCTTTTGAAAATCTTTTGTTTGAATTTCCAACCTTTTGGTCGGCAGGCTGTGAATGAAGAAAAGTAAAAAAAAATTGGAAAGAAATGAAAGTTTGTCAACATCGTCACCCCTCCTCTAAGAAGCCAGATAAACTTAGGTGGACAGCACTTGTTTTTTCAATCAAAGAGTGGATAGTGACTGTGTCATGCACTTTGCTAGTTCTAATCCACACATATTTTTATTATATTTTATTTTTAAAAAAATTTCTTCTCTAGTCTTTTTCAGTCTTTAGAACATAAATTTTGTATAAGTGGATATCAAAGATTGTAGCGAAAACGTGAACCCTTCATCTACTAATTTTTTTCATCACCTACTCTTTGTAATTCTTCTTTTTTTCCTTAATTCTCTTAATCTTTCAAAATAGATATTGATTTTATCTTCTAAAATCTTTTTAATTGAGTTATTGAATAACTTTTTAAAATGTTTGAATTCTTGAAAAATAAAATTAAAATTTTAGGGGCCTTATACTTAAATCTTAATGGTTTATGTCTTCAAACAACACTGATCGTAACATTCATAACGTATTCGGATTAGAAGAAGAACAGTCTGTATTACTCCACCAAAACCTCCTATGATCGTAATATTCTCTTGACGACTTTTCACTAAAGTAACACAACAAATGGGGTAATGTGAGACTTTGTAAAAAAAAAAAAAAGGCCTAGAGTAAGATAATGAGGCCAAAAAATTAGGTGAACTTGGAAGATGATAGGACTGTGGCATTATTTGAACGTGTAATGTGTGGCATATCAAATTTGTGTCTGCTCACTTATTAGGTAGAGAAGCAAGGCAACTCAAGTCCAAGGGAGTGGGGCTGTAGTCCTCCCTCTCCTCTTCTTCATCAATTGTATGTACACTGCTGTTTTATTGAATGATATATATTTCGTTTCAAAGAAAAAACTCATTGCTTTTCCTTTTTGTTTTATAAAAGTGCTAATGCTTCTCGTGCAATTTGTGATTATCCAACTGTGAGTCCTAAGGCCATTTTCAATCCAAAACTCTATTTTACAACAATATTTCATACAAATATAATAATTACAGTAAAAATATCTCCAACCCATAACTATATTTCTAATTCTAAAAAATAATATTATCTTAATATTCTTTCTAAAACATATTTTTCAGTTGAAAATTACGTTGAGTTAGAGAATCAACCCATCGCAATTCTTCAACTCCAACGTGGGTTGGAGTTGCTCTGATGCTAAAAAAAAAAGTAGTGGTACGTAATTATTTCTCAAGTGAAAACCTATAAATAGTTCTGAAAAAAAGGAGTTGAAATGTATTTTTTCATTGCATTTAGCAAAATAAACATTTTTAAGTCACATCGATATGTAACTTGACATGTTATAAGGAATCAACTAACAAAAGGTAAAGGGTAATTAACTATTTAGTCTTTGAGGTTTAGGTACAATCGCATCGTTATATATTGAAAATCTCTCAATTAGTCCCTAACATTGATTTTCTATTATCAATGTTGGTTTTTAATCTAGAAAAACGACAATACCCCTTTGATCATCATCCTTCTCCTCTTTCCATAAAAAATCTCAAAGCCCTTTATCCTTCAAATTGGTTTTGTTTCTCTCTTATCAAATTAAATTTATTTCGTACAAGTTTCAAGCTTGAGATCATATCTGATGGATGTCAAACCAACAAATTCACAAACTAAGGACATGATTAATAATTATACTCTTCTAGCGTATGATTGTCATGCCATATCAACAATCCATTAAACTCTCTCTCTTAATAGTTATACTTTTTTTATACTCCATTATAGAGCATACAATCACTTCACTTTTTCATTTAATTTATCTGTAATATACAATTCATAATATATATAATTATGTAACATAGTAATTTCATACTTTTATGTAAAATAAATTATATTTTTAAATTATATTTTTAAATTGCATTTTAAATTATTTTCAAGAAATTATTTATGAGAATTTTTGTAAAATAATATTTTTGTTAAGTACAATTTTATAGATACAATTGAGTGTTAAATTATGTGACATTTATTTATTAGGATATATAATAGATATTATTTTAAAAATTTGGTATTTAATATATTGGTTAATAAAAAATAAAAATAATTAAATGATAAAAATAAATAAAATAATAAAAGAAATGATTAAAATAAAGAAAAAAAGGGAACTAAAGAAATTAAATAGAAAAAAGAATTAAGTTGATTAAATATAAAAAAATAAAAGGCCCAAAGGAATAAATGAAGTCTATTTTGTCAATGGACCTCACACATTTATGCATTTAATGCAGACTAGACGCATGAAGGACTCAGATGCTCAATAGACTCTTTATTAAACTTCATTACTCTCGTCTTAAGGCTACTTGTAACTCACGGTTCATGAAGTCGTCCTGTGAGATGCATGTTCAGCGTTTTTATTGTTATTTTATTAAAGTTCACAGTTCATAACCCCTCAGTTTTTTCATCCGTAACCGAGGGGCTACTTTAAGAGTCTCGCGGGACCCCTACTCAGCTTTCTACTAAACACAATTTTATTTTAATCCCGTTGGAGTAAATCTGACCGTTGGATCTAAACAATCCAACGGTCATATTTTGATTTTTTTTAAAAAAAATTGATTTGTCAGGCGCGGGCCAGTGAGTCACACTCCTGACAATGTAGCATGTCCTCCCGTAGGAGGATGGGCTACCAGACAGGGACGCGGTACCGTTCCTAGCCCTGTTGTGGACAGTCTAAGGCTACTCGTAACTCACGGTCCCTGAAGTCGTCCCACGGGACGCCTGCTCAGCATTTTTATTGTTATTTTATTAAAGTCTTCAGTTCCTAGCCCCTCAGTTTTTTCATCCGTAACTCAGGGGTTACTTTAAGAGTCTCGCGGGACGACTACTCAGCTTTCCACTAAATACAATTTTATTTTAATCCCGTTGAAGTAAATCTGACCGTTGAATCAAACGATCTAACGATCAGATTTTGATTTAAAAAATGATTTGTCAGGGGAGGGGTCCACTGTGTAGTCCATCATCCAGCAGGAGGACAGGCTATCAAACTGGGACGCATTGGCTCATTCTTAGCCCCGTTGTAGATAGCCTAAGAGCCGAGTACTTGAGGAATGAAAAATTCTTAACCTCAAAATTGAATAGCTGGAAAACTTAGACCTTCAACTTTTTCGAGACCAACTTGAGAAATTTAAAAAACCAAATCAAGCATCATTGTAGATTTTTAAAACAAAAACATGATTGTAGATTTTTAAACATAAAAACGGACACATGTTTTTGTGAAAAAGCAAAAATAAAAAAATCCCTTGCGAAGATTAAAAAATAAAGTTGCCTGAATGCAGGCATGGCATGTTTATAGCAAGCTCAGTCGATAGTTTCTAGAAAGCTCAGTCGTCTGTTTATAGCTTCTGGTGCATATTTTCGATATCTTGTTTAAGAAGATGTACCTCTGTTCTGACATGGGTTTGTTCACTAAATTAATTAATAAATGAGACTGTTCCTTAAGTAAATTGGTAAGCCACTGCTACGGATGGGTTTGTCCAAAAACCTAGGGTAGTTTACCAATTTTATTTTGGTAAAAAAAAAGTACTCGCAAAAACTATGTATCTTATGTTTACAAGACACTGAATTATGACGTCATTGGCTTCTTTTCAATTTCTTTTTCTGAAAAAATCGTAACCGAGTAAAATTATAGTTCTTGATTTTTTTTACCAAAATAAAATTGCAGTTCAATGAATCTTTTTTTTACCAAAATAACCGAGTATAAAAAAACTTTGCTTAAGATAGTTGTCATAGCAAATGAATTTTATTTATTTTTTTCAATAAAAATAATTATTTTATTAACCAACTTAATTTATTTAGGACTCGTTTGATAAGAACAATATTTAGCAATTCGTGTATTTAACATCTTATTAAAATATTTATTTTTTATCTACTTTTTTACTATATAATCATCATCAATTATTACAAAAATTACACAGCATATCCAAAATGTTACTCCTTTTAAACAAGCCCTTAAAAAAATAAAAGGATTAATAAAAAAGGAAATTACACCTACTGTCATTTTTTTTTCACATTTCACATTTACAACCTAAGAGACATTATTCACTGTTTTATAATAATTATATTTTCACTTTCTATAATACCACAATATATATTATATCTTTTAATTTCTCTCTCCTCACTCACGTTCTATTTTCATCCTCCCATTCTGCACCTCACACACACTCTATCTCTCTTCTCTAACCTAACATGTTCGCCGCCCTTTTCTTCTCAATCTTTTCTCCTCCTCTGCCTCTCTCTTCCTATGCCTCTCTCACTTCCTTCTCTCTTGTCCCTTCCTTCTTCCTCACCTTTGCCCTCCGCTGCCTTTGTTTTATCTCGATCTCTCTCTTTTTTCTCCTCAATCGGTCTTCCTCTATTGCCTTGCCATTGCTTCTTCCTTCAAATCTGCAGTTTTTTCGAACAGAACGAGAGAGAATGGTGCGTCGATGCGAAGAAACAGAGAGGGAGAAAGAGCGAGAGACGAGGTTTTGTGATGTGGAGGAGAGACATAGGTGCAACTGTTGGGACGATGTGCGTGAGAGAGTTAGAGAGAACAACGATGTTTTTGAATGGAGAGTGTGTCAACAGCGGCGACAAAGAGGTAGGGGACGTTGTGGGAGGGACGTTTTAGTTTTGTACTCAATTTGTTAATTTGTTGTGTATTTTTGTCCTCTTTGTTGGTTGTACTCTTGTAATACTCCATATGTATTCGGTTATACTAGTAAAACAAGTATTTTTTTGTTATACTAGTTGTACTCGTATTGTTCTCCATATGTACTAAATTTTTACTGGTCAAAAGAACCTTAATTAACAATAGTTTGTAATCAGTTGTTCTCCGCATGTACTCGGTCTTTACTGGTCAACAAAGTCTTCATTAACACTAGTCTGTAGTCTAGGTGTACTCGTGTTGTACTCAAATAATAAAAAAAAAACATTAAACAATTACCTTTGTACTCAATTTTTGTAGTTTTTCTTATGTATTTTTGTTCCCTTTGTTGTTTATACTCGTATTGTATTTCACATATACTCGGTTATATTAGTCAAAAGAGTTTCATTTTTATTGTTATACTAGTTGTACTCGTGTTGTTCTCCATGTGTAGTCGGTCTTTATTGGTCAAAAAAGTTTTATTAACACTAGTTTATACTTTGATTGTTCTTCACATGTACTCGATATTTAATAGTCAACAAAGCCTTCAATAACACTCATTTATACTCGATGTGTACTTGGTTGGTATTCGTTTTCACTAGTTTAAAGAGTGTGATCCAAACACGGTCAACTTTTTGATATGTTGTCAAATTACATTATTTTTAAATATTTTATTATATATTTTTATTTTTAACATATTTTTACATATTATTATATTTATAAAATTACATTTTATTTTATTGTCTATTTGTGTGCATCACCTTAATAAAAAAGCACATGATATTTTAATTTTCTAAAAATGCAGGCATGGCATGTTTGATCCTTCGGCGGTGGAAGCTTCGTTATTTATTTGGTAGGTCCCACCAAGTCTAAGTAGGGCCCTGCTGCTGATTTTTTTATTATTTTAATTTTCTGTTAATTTGTCATTTTGTTGCTGACCGTTAGATTATTTGATTATAAGCTTTTGTGGGGACACCCCCATCTTTCAAATTCCTTATTCGCTTTTGGCGGTTGAAGAAACTAAATGGTGGGGCCCTGGCGGCCAATATCTCGTCACTTTTTATCGTTATCTTCTTACCTCTGTCTCCTCTTCTCTTCCTTCAACGTCACAAATTATTATTAACATGATTTTTTTTTATTTTAACAATATCTTTCTATAGTATTTGTACTTTTTTTTTAAATTATAAAATATTAAATATATTATATATTATGTGAATATGTTTTGTTCCAAACATCCCTGGCTTACCGATTGAATTATTCTTCATAGGCTATTTTGACAATACAAATTAGAACATTTTCTTTCTATGACTTTATTCTATTTTTTGGCGTATTAGGGTGATGAAGTGTAAATTGCTTGGGGCGATTCAAGCGGTTGAGTGTATGAATTATAAAACACTAGTTTTAGCTCGGGACTTTGTCTCAGGATACTACTAATTTTTTTATAAATATATGAAAATTGTTTTAAATTGAAAATAAAAAATTAATATTGAATTTCTTATGATATTTACTTTCATATTTATGTTTTTAATTAATGGAAAGTAAATATTGACAAAAAATTCAATTTTCTAATAGAAAGAAATAAATATATATCATTTGAACAACCGATTAGTCTTGCAATTTAACATTATATTTAGATAAAAAATGGTAAATATATATCCTTTAAAATTTTGTGTTCAGATATTTGAATTAAGATTTTGAGTTAATGTATTCTATTTTAGTATATTTATATACATATATAAATCTTAATATACTAAATTTGATTATTTTATAATTCTATAGTCATATTGATACCGTGAAATCAATTACTATTCTATTAACAAAAAAATTGTGATAAGAAAAAATATAATAAAAATTCTGTTACACTTATTTGTAAATAATAGACCAAAAATGGTAACTAAAATAATGTTGGAATTCTGTTTTATTTATTTTATTTATGGTAATCTAAGATTTGTTGAATAATTTTAAATATTGACACATATCATTAAATTAGAGCTCCAAATGTCAATATTTTATGAGGCCAAATGTCAAATTCTAGTGATAGTGTATTCAACTTTTATATATATATATATATATAAATTAACATTAATAAGTGATGAATTAACTACTAAGTATTCCCGTGATATTTTTCTCTTTTCTTATGTACATTAAAATTTAATAAAAGTTTGTTATATGTCATTTTTGTTTGAAGCTATTTT
>CAODLS010286052.1:0-12411 GCA_948243855.1 Flueggea neowawraea | reverse complement strand
TGTCATTGACTCACAATTAACGGTGTAGCATTGTCAATTAAGTGCATTTATGTATTTGGCAAAATTTTTATATCATTAACATTGTTTGTTGTTGGACCAACACATTTTTATTGCACTGTCTGTTGTATGTTTAAATTGATTTGATATTTTACTTATCATTTTTTGCTCTTGAAGCTCATAAAGAATTTTATTGCCCTTTCTCCGTGTTGCAAATGCTTTCCAGAATAAAGATATAGTAATTTTTGATATTTTTTCATGTATATAGGAAAAAGTATCTGCCCTTGATTTTGTGGATGAAATTACTGGGAGTGTTGAGCATGTACCCCCACCCCCACTAGAGAGTACCCCGTACAAGCTTGTGGAAGAAGTCAAAGATTTGAAGGAACTGGCAACTAAATTGCATAACGTGAATGAATTTGCGGTAAAATTTTATGCATGCACTGACATTTTATACTGCCCTATAAATTGAGTTAACTCTTCAGGTCATTACTAAGGATTCAAAATTTTAATCAAAGAAATTATTTTTTTTATTTTCATAATATTGGATACTTAAAATTTTCTTCTTGAGTATCTAGGTTGATCTGGAACATAACCAGTATCGCTCATTCCAAGGGCTGACATGTTTGATGCAAATTTCTACAAGAACTGAGGACTTCGTTGTGGATACTTTAAAGCTTCGTATACATGTTGGTCCATACCTTAGGGAAGTTTTTAAGGACCCTACCAAGAAGAAGGTTTGTCCCTTTCTCTAGCACTTATACTGCTTTGATGACAGATTTTGCCATATTTGTGATGGAATTTAATTTAATTAGGTCCTGCATGGAGCAGATCGGGATATAATATGGCTTCAAAAGGACTTTGGCATATACGTTTGCAATATATTTGACACTGGACAGGTTTTGTTCTTCTATTCAGCTTCTCTTGCTTACTTGCTTGGCATTGCCTGTTACTTTTAACTTTTGATTTTTGGTGAAAGCATCTTTTATTATCCATGTTCTACTGATCTTGCATTGTTGTTTTCAAATTAAACGTTTAACTCTGGTGATGCTTTTTTTTTTGGCACAAATTTCACTTTGATATCACACAAGATAACATCTTTAAGTAAACCTCTTCTATTGCAGAAACCTTTTTTTACTATTCTGTGAATTGAGTTGGCCATCAGTATGCTTCAGTGGATAAATTTTGTTAAAAATTCTAGAATTTTTGTTGTTTATTGTTGAGAACAGTTTGTTTCTTCATTTTCCCTTTTACATGGTTCTTTCCATTTATTTATTTTTTACTTAAAACGTTCTTGTTTCAATCATGTTTATCATCAGGCATCAAGAGTGCTGAAGTTGGAGAGAAATAGTTTGGAGTATCTTTTGTTTCACTTTTGTGGAGTTACTGCCAACAAAGAGTAGGTCTTCATGTAATCACTTGGTCTGTTACTTATTGTGGTTTTTTATTTGTGTCCATATATTTTTACCTTATGGAAATATACTAGTAGGTTGTTTTTTTACTTGTCTATGTTTCCATGGAGATTGCTGCTTTATCATTTTAGGTATTTGTGTTTTTCAGATATCAGAATGCAGATTGGAGATTACGCCCTATTCCTGATGAGATGTTAAGGTAAATATTTCAGGGTTGGGTTAATCTGTTGATCTTTTCATCTTCTGGATGTTAATGCTGTGATTGCTAAAATTTTCTTAGCTCCTTGTAGGATATGAGAACTTACACGGAAAATTTTGAGATATAAATTACACAATAAAATTCCTACTATGATTGAAAATGACATTCTGTGAAGGTTATCTTTAGGATGTATTTTCAAGATCACTTTTGGTTTAAACAGATGTTTAGAGGATGGTTGGTATTACAAAGATTCATATATTGCCATTTCCTTTGCGCTAATTGTTCTTGACTATGTAGCTGGGAAAATTTACAGGCAAGTAATTATAAATTTGTGCAATATATAAATTGCTATGACTTCCATGATTTTAGGCACACTATGCTCATAGCAACTAATGCATACTTCTTGGAGTAAGAACTGTTGGAAAAGAATCTGGTGAAGGAAGAACAGTAGATTACTGATGACCATTACTGATAAAACAATTGAAAACTAAAATTGCAGGGAGAACCCTAAATTTAACTAGCAAGAGCCACTTGATGCAGGAAAAAAAAGACACGTAATCCCTACTGTATCATAAGAGAGTATACTGTATATGTACTCTATTATTTACTGATTACAACTCCTACCAAAATAATATTTCCCCTGATTATTTTCCCCTCATCAAATGAACTTCAAGCTGACATAGCTCTCCTCCTTGCACATGATGACCCTCTTCTTGGTCTGCATCCAGATGTTGATCTGCTGGGTGTGTATTCCTGCCTGGATGCACAATCTGGTTCTCATGTTGATTCCGAACAATACTGCCTACGCAAAAATCAATTATGAGTTCCTTCATGTCTTCTGTTTTTCTGGTTGCCATTCAAATTAATTAGATGGATTGGTAATTGGCTTTATTATCTGGTTTTCTGCAGCCTGCCATAATCGTAGACCGCCATAGCCTTTGAGATTATTTTGATACAAAGTTACAAATATATTATTGATTAGTCAATATTGTAACTTGGAACGTTCCAGGAGAGTATGTTAGTGTACCTACTTACATGCTGTGAGGGTTTGCAAGTGTGTATGTACCTGCATGTGTAGGTTCACACAGTCATGCTCAGATTTTGTTTCTGTAGTTTAGTTTGCTTAAATTTTTTCCTTGTAAATCAAATTTGCATTGTATTACTCTTTACTGTCATTTAAGGTGTTGCATTTTCTTTTGTTATGACAGATATGCCAGAGAAGATACTCACTATTTATTATATATTTATGATTTGATGAAAACTAAGCTAATCTCAATGCCAAATGACACTGGCAATTCTGATTTCCCATTGGTAGAGGTATGATTTTGGCATACTATTATGATGTAAATGATTATATTCTAATTTCCATTGATAGATTTATGATAATGATATACTATTAACTGATTATTTCTTTCGTTATCTTAAGAGATGCTAAGCCTGTTTCTAGTGGTTTGAATAAATTAAATGACAACAGTGGAAAGTTAAATACAACCTAATTACTGTCATATTTTATTTTAAAACTGGGTCTTTTGTTTGTAGCGATAGGCTGTTTAACCGGAGATGTCTTTATAATTTGGCATATAGGGCATTTATGTTTTATGTGAAGTGATAACATTCTTGCAGTCGTTTTTTTGAGTAAAATTCTCCTTGAGCAAATATTATTTGGTAACAGGTTTACAAGCGTAGCTACGATATATGCATGCAGCTGTATGAGAAGGAGCTTCTGACGGAAACTTCATATCTCCATATATATGGGTATGCAGCTTCCTGATTTGTTTATGCCATAGGCCGTGTAGAATTGTATTTCTTATCGTGTATTGCTTCTGTTGCTTCCCTTTGAAAGTGATTGTACGTTATGTAGATGTTACCTGGTTACTGCCTCAAAAAAGCAAAATTGAGTGATTTGATGGTTCTATTCTGTTATAGATTGCTTAGTGCTGGTTTCAACGCTCAGCAGCTCGCCATAGTTGCTGTAAGTTGTCTCCCTCTGCTTCTCATCCTTGCATTTTTTACTGTTAATATTAGCTTCTTCCATGGAACCAGAACCAGTGGTTCTCCAGCCATCATTAATGGAACCTTATTGGTTGAATGATGCTTCTGTGGATTATTTTGTTGCTATTGGTCTTTTAGATTGAATTAACTTTCATATTTGGGACTAACACTTCTCTGCATTTCTATATTTTTGGAAAAGAAAAAAAAAAACCCTTTTCTTGTGTGTTATGTTTCCTTACTTTTTTGTCTATATAAATTGTTGCAGGGGCTTTTTGAATGGAGAGATGTGATTGCACGCACAGAAGATGAGAGTACTGGTTATATATTGCCAAATAGAACTCTTCTTGAAATTGGTATTCAACCTACTAACATCTCAATATTATTTCATGTTTTTATTGTTTTTGTTCTAAATATTGAGATGTAAATTCGGTGTTATTTGCATCTGGTAAAAGCGAAGCACAAGCCAGTAACTGCAAGTCAGTTGCGACGAGTTTTGAAATCAAAGCACCCATATGTTGAGCGGAACCTTGAATCAGTTGTTACCATCATTAGATATTCCATGCAAAATTCTAGCGCATTTGAAGCTTCTGTTCAACATATAAAGGAGCGACAAAGGGAAATGGTAAGACATCCTATTGCATACATCAGTTTGATTATCTTGACATGGAAGTATTGATTACAAGCTTATATTACTATGTTAATTGGGTCTTCTTTATGGATCATTGGATCTTAACATTACAAGTGTAGATTGCTGCTCAAATTGTCTTTAATAGTTGGAGGCTACTTCATTCTCATACATGTCATGATAATCAACTGAAATGCTGATTGCATTATGTTTTTCTCTTGTCTATTTTCTGAATAAAATTAAGTAAATTTAAAGATGTGTGCTTGCACTGTGGCAATTTTTCTTTTCTTTTTCTGTGCCTAATATTAATTTGCATAGCTGATTAACATAACTTTAGGACAGTAGAATGACTTGAGTCTTGATGCTATCTTATTGAGTGCCTAATTTCATGGTTTTGTTTAGTATCTTCCTGGAAAAAGATGGTTCATGTACACAAATTTAAAGTAGACCTTTTCATAACTGTATCTTTTCCAAGGATGTGGTTGTGTGCTCATTTTGCTTCGCACTCTTATTCCTCTCTAGATGACTTTTGTTTCTTCTCCCTATGCATGTAAAGGCCTTGAAAGGAAATTCGGAAGCTAATGATGGATGTGAAGTTTCAACTTCTGGTAGTCCCACAAAATTGGAAAACAGTGGTGGCGATGCAGTGGATTCCAGTGGTCATCCAACTTCTCCAACTCTATCTAAGGGGTTTGAACATGCAAGCAGCAAAGCTACAATTACCAACAATGGAAAAGGAGTGCCATTTAAGCATCAAAGTGAAAATGGTAATATTAGGTTTGCATCTAGTAATCAAGCAGAGCCCAGGGAGAGCCTCTTTGCATCTCTACATAGTGGAGACACTAGTATCCGAGGCATATCTTCCTTAGCTGAGGTTGAAAATCTGAACTATTGTTGAATACACATTCTTCTGAAGGAGTTTTAGTCTAACTTCTTTTTTGTTCTACAATTAATAGGCTCCTGGAGCAATGGTGCAGGTTCAAAAGAAGCCGAACAAAGGTTTTGGGGCACTGCTAGGAAGACCAGCAGCCAAGAGAAGACCTGATGTGGATAATAAGGTGAGTGTAGTCTGACTAAACTGCCAAATCCTTGTCTATTTTTGTTTCGTTGCTTATACAAGTGTTTCAACTTGACTGGGACTCGATATAGTGAGAAAGTTTCCTTAGCTACCCAAGTAGCAACTGTGTTGCCATTCACAATTTAGACTTCCTTACTTTAAATGTTCCACATTTTATGAATTGACTTTATACTCATTTGCATTCTATACTCTCTTTGGATGATAGATAGCATCTTAGTTTAATTGACCAGAAGAAAAAGCAATAGTGCCACTAAGACCTCTTGTGTTTGACTTGGTTTATAATTAAAGAAGAGCAATGGACATTAATATTTCACTCAGCACAAAGCCTTATCTCAGATGATGCCATATCTCAAATCAATTACTAACTAATAACTATCTGTCGCAGCTTTTTTACTAACTAGTAGCAATCGGTTGCGGCATTTCTTTTCTTTTTGTTTTTCCTTTCACATTCTTCTAAATTGAAATTTTTGATATACTATCGAGAAGCATCTCTGCACTGATTCAACCAATATCTTTGCTTTATTTTTCTTTGATTTTTTTCCTCCCTAATAAGAGGATGGGATGGGAGGCTTTTCCCTGAATCTTATTGAAGTTCTGCAGTCCTAAAAAAAGGTATTACATGTGACTTCACCTGTCTGTTGCTCTTCAATCTGTTCAGTTTAGATGTCATTCCATTGTTTTGCTATCCATATTTGAAGTCTTATTTCAGATATTTGGTTAAATTTTTTTTCTTCATCAATGTTTCAGGGCAAGGAAGATTCCAAATTGGAAAATATTAGATCCTCGGTGAACCTTCCATTCCACTCATTTTTGGGAAGGACTGAGCCAGCAAAACCTGTTATTGAAGAGCCCACCAAAGTTCCTGAAATTCAAAAGCCAGAAGAACCCGTTGCTACGGCTGCTGCAGATTCCAGTTCGAAAGAGATAATAGTTCTGGACGATGAACTAGATAATGATGATTCTGAACACGCAATAAGGGATGACGAAACCAAAGTTCCGGATATTCCTCAGACTGAAGAACCAGCGCCAGCTACTGGTTCCGGTTTAGAGGATATAATAATCTTGGATGATGAACTAGACGACGATGATGTAGATAATATCCAAAGCGACGGTAAATCCAAGGGTTCGGCTCCTGAAGTGAATCAGGAAGACGAGTCTGTCTCTCTCTCCGACTTGTCAACAAGCTTCGAGAAGTGTTTCCAGTCTATTAACCAAAACAAGAAACCAACCAGTGTAAAATCCCAAGAACCCAGCGGCCTTGTGCAGTTTAAGCCATTTAACTACTCTGCTGCTATAGGTATGGTTAAATTTGGAAAAGATCGAGCAGCCGAAGCTGAAGCGCAAATCGAAAAAAGTGATTCTGCGGGTAGAAGAAGGAATGGAGCTACAGATCGAGCTAAGAAAGATGATGGAACGAGAGAGTTTTTACCTGCCAGAAGACGTCAGGCTTTTCCGGCAAGTGGGAACAAGAGTGCAACTTTCCGGTGAATCAGTTTATGTAGAAAGCCTGAAATGAAAGAATTTTGTATTTAGGTTAGTAATACAACATTATTTTTAAAAATCCCGGGTAAAGTATATCATTTAGAATTATATTTAATATAATTCAATATATTAATTATAATATATGTCCTTTATATTTCCGAATGTTACATCAATTGATTTGGTGAAAGTCTGAATGTACTCAATTCTACTAACAATTTGTCGGTACAGTGGTTAGTATGTTAATTTTGGGGTGTACTAGCTGTTAAAAAAACTTGTTAAAAGTTTAAGTTTTCAAACTGTAGAGAAGTAATTTGTTTGGAAAGAAGAAATTATTAATATTCTAATTGTTAAGATGATCGTCCATTTTGCTTTTAAAAATTTACCGAATTTCCTACCTGGTTTATTTAATAATATCTGATTATAAATTTAAGTTTTAAAAACACTCTTTTTTTCCAATCATGGATGTCAAAAAGGGTAAACTCATCCCGGCAAATCTTTGAAGTACGTGAATTATTGAATTAAGGATCAATTACATAAACACTTAGCCAGAGTCATAAATTACAAATTGACATAATTTATTTTTAATATTTTAGACAGAAATTTTAAAATTACGGGTTAACATGGCCAATTTTATAGATTACAAATTCATATTTGTTTAGAATTTATTTATTATATATTTATTTATAATTTGTTTAAAAGTTATTTAAAATTTATTTAGTATCAGTTCATTATATATTTATTTAATAACAAATCAACAAACATACAACATATAATATCCATACAGAAAAAAATATTACAAATTAGTATAAATGAACCGCATAATTTCCTCTTGAATTAACCCTTATTTTATCCATCATTTGATTCGAAAACAATGCCTCATAATGTTAGTTTTGAAAAACTTATAGTCAAATTGTTAATCATTAAACTTTTAATTTTGTATATAAAGAACTCACCAACATGAACATTAACACCACAAAGATTGGATTAGCCACAAATACAGATTTCAAGGGCGCTATATTAACACTAACATGCATTTATTCCCAGGGCACCGGACGCGAGTCAGAGAGAATTGCTCCTCAAAATGACAAAAACGACGTCGCATTAATGTGATGACGTGGCGCATTTTCCTTGGCCAGATTATGTCTAATGAAATAAAGAAGAAAATAACTAACCGATTTCTTTCCCAAACGTACCCTTTCTAAACAAAATAATCCTTCTGCATTCTCCAAGTTCCGAACAAGAAAACACAGAACTCAGCAATCTACCGACGAAACGCACGATCCGGCGCCGTTTGAAAGCATTTGTGCAGAAATAATGGCAATGGAAGGAGGAGGAGGGGGAGGAACACTGTCGGAAATATACGGGAGCGCGAGGAAACTGTTACTGAGGGCAAGAGACGGGATCGAGAGGTTAGAGAGACTAGAGAGTTCATCGACGTCGTCTGCCGGAGGATTGGACTTGCCGGAACTCTCTTTTGCTATCAAGAAAGACATCTCTCAGATCCAATCTTACTGCGCCAACATGGACCAGCTCTGGCGCTCCGTCCCCTCCAAACCGCAGCGCGATCTCTGGAAACGGTAATTGTATATGTTGTTATAACTTATTTCAAGAATTGATTTGAATAAATATTTATTTCTTAATTGTCGTTGTTGTGGTTGTTATGATTTGAATTCTAGTGACTTTAGTTGGTGGATGTGGACGATTTTAGGCTTGTGTTTTGGAGAGAACAGCTTTTCTATTAGTGCATTTTGAGTAATTTTAACTGGTAGCTTTATTTGCTATTTATTGTTACTTCTGCTATGATAATTGTTGATATTGAAGTGACTGTAATGTATGTTGATTCTTATGTGTTCAGTGATTTGGAGAGTTTTGGACTTCAAGAGAGAACTCAAGAGAATTATTAGTTTTTGTGAAAGCAAATTCAGTGATCTTTTTATTCTGTACTCGAATTGGAAACTTCTATTTTGTTTAAGTGCTATAGAAGATTAAAATTGTTACCTTTTGTAATGTAGAAAGGTGGAGCAAGTAGCGGAAGAGGCTGCATCGTTGAAAGAGAGTCTTGATAGGTACTTTCAAAGGAAAGAAAGGAGAGTTAGGGAAGCTCAGGAGAGAGCGGAATTGCTTGGAAGAGCCGTATGTATTTATTGGTCCATTCTTTTCCCTGCTTGATTTATATAAATTTCCTTAAGGATTTCCTTTTTCTGAATTGTTTTTATAACTGTTATGCCATTTTGTAGAATGGAGAAGGAGCACATGTTTTGAGAATATTTGATGAAGAAGCACAAGCTATGCAGTCTGTTCAAAGTTCGAAAAGGATGTTGGAAGAATCATTTTCAACTGGTTTAGCCATCCTTTCGAAATATTCTGGACAAAGAGAACGGTTGAAGGTAACTTTTAAATCTTCCTCATCTGTTATATAGTTTAGTAGCCTGGAACACATAAATTGACTTATATGAATGAAGCTGCTTGTTATAGTTTCTCTGGTGAGGGCATTCTATTGTTTCAATAAGTAAAATTTATATGAGGTTTTAATCTCCTAATCTTTAGAAAGCCAATCTACTATTGCATTTTGTTCATTTTTCTCCCTGATGGCATGGATGATTATTGAATGATTAGTACACTTTGGGCCTTACTCTTGCTCAGAAAAATAGCGAGACAGTTTGGCCTTTCCAATTTTGTGTTTGTATGAGCTTGCAATTAGCTTTGGTGAGTGCAGTAGCATTTGATCTTCATGATGGTTTTAGGTTGTCTCTTTAAAGCTTCCTAAAGTAATAATGAGTTGCTCGTGCTATTGTGTGAACACAAGTAATTCCATCACATTTATAAAGTTTCAGCGTTCTCCTGAAACTTCTCTTCTATGTTTATAAAAAAGAAAGAAGCTGTCTGCCATTGATGTCAATTTTGCTTCTTGCTAGTGTCTTCTCGTGGTCTATGGCAGTCTAATCTAAACTGTCTGTAGAAGATACTGTAGCTAGAACATGAACCATTGTCCGTTGTGGGCCTATAACAGTTGTGGATTTCCAAAACACTGATTTTTAGCTACATATTATGCCGAGAAATAACAGCTTTGATGTAACGTTTTCTTTGTACAGAGGGCGCAGCGTAAAGCTTTGGATGTTCTGAACACTGTGGGTCTTTCCAATTCTGTATTGAGGCTAATTGAGAGGCGTAACCGTGTTGACAGATGGATCAAATACATGGGAATGGCGGTAACACTCGTCATCCTGTATTTCCTTATCAAGTGGAGTGGTTGAAGTGCTCTTAAAGTTGTTTTAATTGCACATAGTTGTTTTTCTCTCAATTGCAAAGCTAATGAATTTGTTTTGTACAAGAATTCCCTGAAAAATACGAAAATCAATTATAGGTTCCGTTTAAAGTTGAATGCTATGGCACTTTCTTAATTCATTGATTAATACATCAGAAATGTTTCGAAATAAGACCTCGTATTTTGTCCCAGAAGAAATTAAAAATCAGTTATTGTTGAGTGGTTGGTTTCGATAGTTTAGGAATCTTTTGTATTAGGTTGCAAACCATTTTTCGGTTCAGGAATATTTCCTAGTATTCACTAAATTGTGATTGATGGAAGGATGTTGTTGTCATTGGTTGTTCTTGTGATCCATTTTTCCGTCTATTTTTTTTTTTGGTAAATTTGTGGGAATTGAACTCTCGACCCATTGTTCCAATTTCAGTACTACTAAACTACAAGTCTAAATCCGTATTTCTGTGCAATATGTGATGGAACTTTTATATCAATCAAGTTTGTTGCACCTTCTATATATATATATATATATATATATATATATGCTTTATTTTTTTAAACTTGCTCTTTATTTTTACTATTCATTATTTTTGGATTTAGTGATGAGGATTAAATTTTAAAAAGTAAGTTATATCAACCATTAGATTTAAATATAATGGATAGTTATGATAAATAGTAAGTTCAAAAAACTTATTCTTGGATAGCGAAGATGAATAGTAAGTTATATCAACCATTAGATTTAAATAAAATAGATAGCGAGGATGAAGAGTAAGTTCAAAAAACTTACTTTTGGAGTAACTGCATCAAGAACTGTCCCTACATGTTTTGAATAATGATAATGCAGAAAGAATTGTACTAAATACTATATGCTGAAAATATAAAATATTGTCTCCAATGTTCTTTTTATATTAAGTATTCTCTTTATAATAAAGAATATTTGTTTAACTCCTTGTTTAGAACAAATTTTGTAGGATTTATTTGTAATTTTAAATTTTTATGTTTGGAAAACAAAATAATATTCATTTCAATTTTAGAAATTGAATTGTGTGGAATTGAATATAATTAAACCAATTCCTAACCAAATAGGTAGGATTTCCAAATGAATTACATAAAAAATTTTACATGTTGAAGTTAATCCTGCTCCTTTTCATTTATTTCAAAATTATCCCTTCCTTTTTATCTAAACCTAATTCACGCATACTCTCTCCTTTCAGTGTCATCCTCCATTATCTCATTTTCTATTTACGGTTTAGATCTCTGCATGATTGTAAGAAGAATTAAATAGTGATTTTTGTGTTTGAGTGTGTGACATTTTACTCTGAAACACTTTTGAGTGGGTTAATAATTAAACTCAGTTGTTGCCTACTTTTCATAGTTGGATTGGAACAGACAATTAATTCTCTAGCATTTTGATATTTGGGTGGTGTAAAGTGTTTAAGGACAAATCTGTTAGGGAAAATACTTACATTAGGTGTTCATGGATATTTGGGTGGTGTAAGGTGTTTATGAATAACTCTGGTGAGGCTGTGTGTTTTGATAATTGTGTGAAAAATACTTTTTTATTTATACGTTGCAAAATACTTATTTATATTGGTTGGTTTTACTATGAACCCATGACATAATCATGTCTTTTAGGATTATTTCCAAGTTTTTTTTAACTATATAACATTTTTGAAACCCACACTCATTGCCTCTTGTAAAAAATGAACAAAAATTACATTTTATATGGAGTTATTGAAATAAAGAGTATATTAGAAAATAGATTGAAGTGAAATTTCAATTCTTGATTTGTTCTAAACATGATTATGAGAAATTTAATTAAATTTCATGTTTTAAGTAATAATATAGCAAATAAGATAATTCATTTGTAAATAAAATTTATGTAGAATTTATTTATAAATAAATTCTAAATTTTGAATTAATTTATTCCAAACAGAGTGTAAATTTAAATTTTTTTCTCTAACCCACTCTTTGTTCCAATATAATTGACCATCCCCAACAAATGGCATATCACACATAATCAATGTGCAACAAACTAATAGAAAATTTTCATAATTTTTTGATAAGTTTTTACTTATTATATTATTTTTTATGGTCATTTTCACTTTAATTCTTGATTTGTTCTAAACATGATTATGAAAAATTTAATTGAATTTCATGTTTTAAGTAATAGTATAGCAAATAAGATAATTTATTTGCAAATAAATTTTATGTAAATAAATTCTAAATTTTGAATTGATTTGTTCCAAACAAAGTGTAAATTTAAAATTTTTTCTCTAATCCACTCTTTATTCCAATATAATTGACCTTCCCCAACAAATGGCATATCACACATAATCAATGTGCAACAAACTAATAGAAATTTTC
>CAODLS010286048.1:0-14288 GCA_948243855.1 Flueggea neowawraea | reverse complement strand
GTTTCGTGCATGCTGTTTGCTTGGGTTGCAAATGATTTCGAAGTGTTTTCGTGGAAACCATACTATGTATATAGTGTATACATATGTATATCTGTCGTATACCGCATGTGTTAGTTTTCAAATGGTTTTCAAACCATTTTTTGTGATGCACGTATGAGGCGATCTGGAGTGTTGTCCCTCACTCATAGGGTTTGACCATTTTTCTTTGTTTGCTTTGTCCCTGTTATTATCATCTTGCAGGTGACTCTTGGGGATTATGTTCATTGGCTTTTGATGCTCAGTGAGGGATTATGATGTTGTGGTCAGTGCCCTTTTGACCGAACCCATTTGTATGATTTGTTAGATGCTCCACACCGGGTTCCTGTGAGATGTGTTTATGTTTATGTTATTGTTTCTGACATTTCAAATGTTTTAATTTGAAATAATTTTCGCACTTAATATTATATATGTTTTGTTTTTAATAAAAAAATATTATACTTTTATTTGTTTTTCATATTTCTTTAAATATGATATTTGGGTAGAAGTTCTATACTATGAAGGCTTGTGCGGGATGGGCCGAGCTCCCATAGACGGTTCACTTCGTACGCCGGTTATGATCCCGAGAATGGGTCGTGATTTAGTTTAGTGGATTTAAGTTTATAATTTGGAAACCACATAATTACGGCAATAAGATAATACCTAAGTATTTATTATATATAGAGCTATTATTTTATTTCGATTAAATTAAAGAAAAAAACTGAGCTTTTGAATGGACAATTGATAGGAATATGCGGTTAGCACGGAAGAGAAAAATTCTTACTTTTCAAATACCACTAATTCTTTTCTAATTATGCTTCCTCTTTGAGACGAATGACACAAAAAAGTGGCATAACTATATTAATTTAATATTTTTATTAAACGCTTTTAAAAATGAGATTTAACATAAAAAAAATACAATAATTGTTATATTTACTATATATAGAAGTATGAATGTGAAAAAAAAAATCTTAATTGCCCTTAATTTAATTGAATAATATCTTATATGACAATTAAAAATAGCACATAAAAGTTATTTATTTTCTTTCAATTTCAATTGTAATATTCTCAGTGGCTCTGAAAAAAAAAAGCAAACAAAAAAATTAGCACGATAATTTTTTTATAAAAAACTATCTTTTTGGAGAAGTTACAACATGACTTGAATTTCAAATATGATAGTTTATGCATTTTAAATATTCATAGGTTGAATACTAAATAATATACATTTACATTACTCTAGAAGAATTCTAAAGTTTTGCACTGTATTCAAAATCTTAAAGATAAATATTTCAATGTTATATCTGAATAAGATCAAGTTTGATTTTTAATAAAAGCACAAATATTAGATATTTTGAAAATTTTAGCAACAATTTACTCATAATGTAGAACTAAAAATTGCCAAAATTAAGTAATTTGTTTCTTGCTTGTAAGGTAGTGTCATTTGAATTTTTGACACTGTTTTCTTACAAAATTCAACTTTTTGTGTTTTTATTCAATACAAATAATTAATATTTTTATAAAAGACAAGATGTAGGGCATATATATATTTTTGAATAACTTTTATATCCTTCCCGTAAAGAATTCTCCCTTTTACTCTTTAGATTGTCGAAATCACCTTATTTTATCTCTCTCTCTCTTTATTTTTTTTGGAATATTTAATTGTCATTAACAATAACATGAAATATCCGTAGCGAAAACATAAGAATAAATTAAAATAAAAAGTCTTCTCTTTATTCATATTATTATATTTTAGACTTTTGATAACATTTAATGTAAGATAAAAGTTCCAAAAAGTTATGAAATAATTAATAAAAATATAACAAATAATACAATTCTTTCAAAACAAATTTTAAAAACTATATGTTATATGCATATACTATAAGATTTTAGAAATTTTCGTAGAACAAATTAAATGATTAATAAAAACACTTTCAGACAAATAATTATTTTCTTATAATTTTAGAGTTGAAGCATTTTTAAATTGATTCTTTATATTTCTTTTTTAAAAAATTTCACCTTATATTAATAAAAACTAACTTATGTAAAAATTAATATAATATTTTAAAAGTTAGGCCAAAATTAGTAGAATAGTAATATTTTGAAATGAGTATGTTATTAAATTTATTCTCTTGATCTAAATTGTAAAACAAATCTTATTAAATTTATATTCTTCTATTTAGTAGTTTTGAATCCAATTTAGTTCAATCCAATTTAAATATTAACTTATAAATACGCATGTTATCAATTTATAAATAAAAAAGAAGTAGATTGTACACTTACATATTAATCTGATTGAATCAAAGGATCAAATGGAAAACCAAATAAATAGATTATGCACACTAATTCACTGTTAAATTACTTTCTCCTGCCATTGTTTCTGGGTAAAATTGTTTGTCAAATTTATTCTCTGTTTAATATTTACAAAGAGTTTGTTTTAATAAAATCATGCATACAATGGATGATTTATATTGAAATTTATTTTTCTAATTTAGTTTGATCCAGTTAATATAAATAATCATACTACTTGTATAAAACTATGGGAACAAACTATTACAAAAATATTTTTAGTTGTGTACTATTTTAAAAAAATTCAACTTGTTCCATCAAAAATAAAAGAAAGAATTAAAAATTTTAATTCTGAAACTCTTATCAGATCCAAATTAAATCTATTCACAAAGATAAGAATTGTTCAAAACTATAATAAACATAATAAATTAAAAAAACACTAACTTTAGTCAAATTGACAAAATATCATAAACTTTCAATTTTGCTTTAAAAATACATGAACTTTAATACTTATATCAATTGTGTCATCAGTTAATTGGGGGTTAACTTTTTCATCCATTTTGCTAACGTGACAGTCCATGTGGCATGTAACGTGTAAATATTATATAACGTGTCTTTTATTTAATAAAAAATGACTAAATTATAAAAATAAAGTTAAATTTTTAATACGAATTATTTTTCATGAAAAATTTTGAAATACAAATTATCTTAATTAACTTATTTTTCATGATATTGATTAATTAAATTATTTATATAACAAACAATAAACTAAGACAATTTGTATTTCAATTTTTTCATGAAAAATAATTCTTATTAAAAATTGAACTTTATTTTTTTATAAGTTAGTTTATTTTGTATTAAATAAAAGTCATGTCATAAAATATTTACACATTAAATACCACATAGACTGTCACATCTGCAAAATGGATAAAAAAAATTAACTTCAAATTAACTGATGGCACAAATTTTATAAGTATTAATCGAACCTTGTTGGAGATAGAGGATAAAAATATTTGATTTGGACTTTCACCCATCCCTCAATCTCTTAAAAAAAATTGTTATAAGTATTAAAGCTCATGTCTTTTTTAGTTAAAATTAAAAATTTGTGATATTTTTGTCAAATTCATTTTCTAATTTATTTTATTATCTTAATTCAAAACAATAAAAATCATACGCGCAACGCGCATGTAATGTAAATTTACTAGTCATAAAAAAAGATCTAAATCCAGTTTCAAATAGGTGTAAATTCCACTCAACTTGATTCGATCAGATTGACGTGGTAGTGTGAATGTACGTCAAATGGAATGGATGATATAAACTTATATATGAAATGTAAACGTGTTTTTCTTGTATACATGAATGGATCAACTCTTGTGTACTATTGTTGCTTCAAATTAAAATCTGACTTTTATACCCATTATTTGCAATATAGAGTAAAAACTATTATACATAGCTCTCAGAATGTAATACAAAGAAATAGGAGCTTATAAATATTAAGCTTATAGATAATGGTATTCAAGTCTTCTTCTCTTGAATCAAAAGATCAAGATTTAATTTCAAGTGGAAATCAAAAGAATATGAGCATATACAGAAACCTAGAATTAATAGACTAAATAAAATTAGGCCAAGAGCCCACGACACTGTTCAAGAAGTTTTATTGACCCAAGAAGCCTTAGGCATTAGACATGATATTTTGGAGTTTTAATTACCATAATTTCGTCAAAATTTCACTAAGACCAATGTTCAATTTTTTTTAAAAAATACTTATTTATTGATAGAGGAGAGAGTGTTAATGTTGTAATTCTGGAGGTAGGTGACTACTCTTTTTATTTATTTATTTAAAGTCAGAGACTAGGGTGCTAATAACCTATTGAAAAGCGAGTGGGAAGCAGAAATTCGCATCACGTCTTCTGCGAAATTAGTAATCCTGCTCACTGGACTACTAAGTAAGAACTAGATAAGACTTGTTCAATTTGTATTGCTGTTGAGTTACTACAGTTGATGTACTTAGACAAATAACAGTTACATTTAATCAAATAACAGTAATATTTATACATTGTTTTTACTTTCCTGTGTTTAGTTTTACTCTGCTGATGCAATAACTATGACCATTTACTGCCTTTCAACTTTTAAGGGGAAGAATAAAGCCATTGACACCATGTAACAGACTTTGGTATGTTCTACATAAGAGCTAGCTATGTTATACGAAACAGCATAATCAACTTACAACAGACCGGTGCCGGGATCGAAAATCTATGTTTCAGGCTGGACCAGAAATTGAATATAATCCACCAGAGCTCATATTGAAACCACCATTTTCAAGAATACACCACAAATTAATCATCATATAGCATTTTCTAAGAAAGTTGTCAACTAAGTACTACTACCTCTTGTTTTGTACACTACCGGCTCAAGATAAGAGGGTTGTTAGCAAAGTTCAGCAATCTATACACCCATTTCATCATCCTCATCACCCTCCCTGCTTTCCATTCTTCCCACCATGTATACCCACGCAGCAACACCTTATCCGGAAACAGTTAATGCTGCAGCAACAGCTTGGCTTTGAATATCTTGGGCGCCAGCAGCAATGAGCACAGCTCGGTCTCAAACATGTTAAGCATTTCGGTTTCCATGAACATTTTATACACCTTGGTCTTAAACACTTGGGGCATTTAGGTCGCCATAGTCTAAATCTACAGCACTTGTAAGCAGTGAAAGCACGAGGTCGCCTTGACCTTGGCTTTAAGAGGAGATTTTGCCGGATCTTTTTAAGACGGATTGCTGTTGTTATGTTCTCCATTTCTTGTATAAACCTACGAAGATGGTGGATGTAATCAGGGTATAACTCCAAGTTACAATGCCCACCTCCCTTAATCCATAAAGGCTCATAAGGTTCCCTTGCCATATTCCATAAGCCATTGCCATGTAACCAGTTAACAACATCATCTTCAGTGCCCTGAAAACATATGCAACGCAATTGCAGCCCCACTTCAAAAACTTTGCCATCATTATGTATTTTTATTTCTCAAAAATAGAACGTAAAGAACAATTACTAGTAAACTGTATACACACACACGCACAAACCCCAAGCTTCTTTCAGTATCCAACAAACAACATAAAATGGATTCAACTAATTTTTTCTGCTTAGCGAATTTGATTAAGCTTGCTGCAGGCAAGCAGGTTTAGAACCAAAGTTTTTCAATCCTAAGATGAGTATTTAATAAAATTTATCAAACTTCAAATAAGTAACTAAACCAGCTTTTATGCTAGCAAAAGACAGTTTCATTCATGGACATCCATGAACGCTGAGGATCATATGCAAACCCAGCTTCATATAAATTCAAATTAAACTCTTTCAATCCCCCCAACTTAGTCTGCCAGTGAGTCTAAAAGTGCCAACCTTTACTTAAGTAGATTACTAGTCCATTATTAAAAAAAGGAGTCTCTTATTTCCGGTTAACTGTGGGTTCAACAATTGTTGGCAACTGTTAATTCTAACTGAATTCAAAAACTTTCTACTAGTAGAATTAGTTTCTTCCCGCTGAGCCTACATAACATCACTCTTTGTTTTAAGTCAAACTTTCGTTATCAGGAGGGACTATTCATAAAGCTCTTGGCATAACAAAAAATATAGGCCAAGGATATAAAAGCATAAACACCACTTGTCAAGGACTAATAGGAAAAGGAGAATATTCCATATGTGGTACGCCGTAGATTTTATACACATGCTTGCTAAATGGCAAGCCTGGTAGAGATCCTAACAGTACAATGCTGTAAACTTGGGTCAAGTGATTTTGACTTTATGACTTGCTAAGGAGGTGAGCATATTTCGTTAAACTCTAGTATCATAATAAGCAAACAAAGAAGAAAAGTAAAACTGATAAGAGAGTGATGGAGAAAAAAAGGAAAAATATACTTACATGTATCACTAACACAGGGCATTTGACTTTCTGAATTTTGCTTATGTTCTGCATTAACAGGACAAGTGCATATTTTTAAAATGATATCAGAGATAGCATATAAGAGTATTACTTTCGTGGATCAATGCATCTAATGATGACACTTCTGTATGAAATATAAAGATACATACATATCATCGTGATAAGATTAGAAATAAGGCATTCCAAAAAACGAGAAGGACGAGAAAATATTTACCTTGTATATATCGAAGCAAAATGTGAACTTTACATGGCAAAGCACGCGAAGACCAGAAAGAATGCCACTATGCAAAACTACACCCCTCAACCTTGGCAATTTAGCAGCCAGGTGCAATGTTGGGCCACTACCAACCGACTGCCCATACAATATCAAGTCTTCCTGACTTACACCATACTCAGTCTGAAGACACTCATAGACAGCATCAATGTCAGCATAGGTATTGGATTCACTGGGCTGCAAATCACATAAATCAGGTAAGACTAAGGACTCCAAGCAATCCACAGAGCAAGGAATGTAAACTCTACTCCATTATATCAAACAGGAAATCAAACCAAACTGGGGGGGAACCAAGTACCAGGTTACGTTCCCAAGACAATAACACCCATATGAACATGAAGAGTTGTTCTACTTAGGCAGGGTGGGATCATGAAAAGGGGTTCGCCTCATTTTTGTAGTCCAAAACCAGTAGGTTAAATTAAAAAATTAAACATAAAAAGACTGAAATACCAATTTTTATTCAGTGACTATAGATAGCATATTCCTTATCTTAAGCAAAGATTCATAATGAGACCATACTTCACAATTTTTCCCATAGGAAATCAAATACAATAACTAGATTTACCTAAACCTGCTTTCCTATTTCTATATTTGATCCACTATACACCATATGAATTTTACTCCTTACTGCCAAAAAAGGTGAATATTTACGTCTTGAAAACTGCAAAGACTAGTTTAATGTCCATATTAGATAACCTGTTAAACCTTGTGACTTTTCAGATATGCCCCTTGAGGTTCTATATCCCAAGAAGTAAACACCCTTGGCGTTCAACTAATTTGATCATCGAAGATATCCAAAAAAAAAAGCTCCAGCATTCTCCAGCTCAATCTAATGTGCATGCATCCAATGATCTACAGTATTAAGTGACATCTCACTGAGATTCAACTACTAAGATTGAACTAATAGTTTATGGTGAAGGGTTCATATTAGTTTTGCAGGATACATTGTTCAAGGAATATCAAATCGAAAAGACCATCACATGTAAATGAAAAGACCAGCAAGTGTGGAACTTTCCTCCTCTGGGGAGTTTCCTTGAGCACACTAGGTAAGACTAGTAGTTAATTTTTCCTCTTGATCTTTTCTTCCTTTCACACTTCCAAAACTTACTAATCTCAATCACACATCATATTTTGGACAAACAAATTTTAACATCATAATAAAAAATATGTCTAGATCTCATAACTCACAAAAGTCACAAGGTAATTCTTTCAGATTATCCCAGTAAGACAATTACAGATCTGCAGTTATCCAATTCCAGTCTCATTTACGAGAAGCAAATTCATCTAGCATTTAATTTCTCATGCAAACTGCTGCCAACCTACTTGCAAAGTTTACAAATAAAACAACGGCAAAGATAAAGCTTCAATTGGGGGAATGACAGCTTACCTTACCAGTAGAAGCTCCATAGCCAGAATAGTCATATCTGCGTTACGAAATTCAAATTAATTATTGAAAACATCACAATACAGCTCTAAAAGAAAATTGCATAGATAAACTGAATCTACCGATGGACCTATGCTATCAAGGTCACAGTGAGGTTGAAGGTTCAATTGATCCCAAAAAAGAAAACCCATTGGACAATCTCGTGATTTTGATCTCAGGCAAAAACAGAAATACAGAGCATCTCTATTTCACTGCAAAGTTATCAACTTTTTTCTAGCAAGATCTGAACTGTTTGGAAAGGAAACACTGAAAAGACAAATAAAAGTTGAACAATTTACAATAAAGTAAAAAAGAAGAATACATTTACCATAGCCTAACTGGCACAAAACTCTGAGAAGAACAGCATTGTTACCAATGTTACCCAGATTAAGAGGAGTCAGTAAAAAACATCAATTATTTTTATGCCAGTAAATTTTGTCCTAAAAAACAAAAGACAGAACAAAGAACAAGAAAAAGTGGAAAAGCACTGCTATGTTATCGGCAAAAAATATATTTATTACTTTTATCATATAAGAAAATTTTAAAGGACAAAAATTCAATAAATAAACAGCTAATATGTCCAAATTAGTAAGATAATGATAGGTTGTGCAAGAAAAAAAAATCAACTAACACTAAACCATAGATCTAATCAAGAAAATTAGGCCTCTTATATTGATTAGTGAACAAACAACCCGTTTCCACTCAACAGAAAGAAAATCAACTGCTTAAAAAGCAAACTATTGACGACACACTTACATAGCTAAAATATTCCAATTAAATTGTTACAAAAGCACTTCCATTGCACTAGAAAATGTGAAACTTTCAATTGAATTTGAGAAGAAACATGAGAAGAGCAAAAAGGAGAGTGCTTTTTTAATCTTTTGAAATGAAACTGTAAGAAAACAAAAAGCATAACATAATTAAAGAGGGAAGGCTTAACAAAAGAAAAGAAGTACTAACCCAATGAGATTGACTCTAAGATTGACCTTAAGTTGGACAAAGAGGTCATAAAGCTGGCCAAGGTCAGCGGCATTGCCATGAGAGTAAAGCAGAGTAAGTCTTGCCAAAGGGTTTCCAAGATAAAAAGCAACAATCTTGTGACCCTTCTTAGTATCAATCAACAACACATCCAAAAACTCATCATCAGCCAAAGGAAGTGGCAATGAAGGAGCTGAAGAAGTGTTCGTAGACACCACACTCAACTTCCCATCACTGTCCCTCCTCTTGATCTCATAAGTAGGTGGTGATGGTGGAAAAAATGCAAACTTTGCAGCTAATTGAGAGAACATGCAACCCATTCACCACTTCCAACCAAAACCCACAAACCCAATACCACTCATTTAACAATGGTCATAGCTAAAGCCTGCAACTTTCTCTAGTGGGTCAACCAAAGATTGGTTCTTTAGGGTTTTGCTGGTGTTTGTCTAGCTAAATTTGTGCTAAACATTCATTACAACTTCATCAGCGAGAGATAGAGAGAGAGAGAGAGAGAGAGTAGAGAAGGTGGTGTTGTGTTGTTGTACTGTAGTGAATGAGTACAGTGTTTTTGTGTGTGCGTGTGCTTGGGCTTGGAAAATGGAAACTGAGTTACACAGAGTTGATGAGTTGAATATAAGCTCATGACTTCATTGTGGTGTCAGGTTTTGTGTTCAGATGGAGTCAATATACAGATACATTTCTCTGCTACATGACATTTTTTACTGTCATTTTTTAGTTGTTTTATGCACACTCTGTCATCTTTCTTTCTTCTCAATACTCGCTGCCTCCTTGGTAACACTACCACTTCATAATTTTTTGCTACACTACACCCTAGATAAATTAATAAATAAAAAAATAACATAGTGTTTTCTTCCTAAATTTAAATTCTCGTAATTTTCAAAAAAATATTTTTAAAATTAAAAATTAAATTATAGTACTACTAAAGTAATTAAGTGACATGTCTTATGGGTTAAATGTTTAGACTTTAGAGAAATCTAAATTTGTCAAATATAAACAACAACTAAAAATATTTGATGGCTTAATAAAAGAACTTTGAATAGGATTTTTATCCCAATAATATAATTTTTTTTATATGGAGTTTTTTATAACTACAAATAATATAGATGAAGTGGAATTACTTTTTATATGGAGTTTTATCCAATAATTCTAATTGATGTCTCTTGGTTTCTAAGTTGTCATCAATACCCACTTCAGGATCTCTCTTCTTTGTTGATGACTACATTGACTTATAGAAATGGAATCAATTGTTATTCATCATAAAGCCTTGAAAATATTAAAGCAAAGCTTTCCTCTACATTCATAAATATTATAAAAAAAATGGTATAAAAGTATATCACTATGTAAGTCTTAGAAAAACATTTTACAATTTCAACTACATATCTCATTATTTAAGAAACTAAATATAACAGTGTATATGTAATATGCATAATGGAGGTTAAGATACATTTAAATTTTTAAACTCAAGCAATTATGATAAACCAACTCAACCACTAAGGTGAGTGAATTGTAAACTTACTAAAAGCTTTACAAAGTCATAATTATGCATAAAATGAAATGGTGCTATCCAAAATTGGAAAATCATTTATCATTGTTTGGCATTTTGCTTCCCATAATTAAATTTATATTTATCTAGAAATAGGAAAGTAGAGAAAAACACAGCTCCCACTACATACAAAGATTTGCCAACAGCATGAGTCTTGTCATTCTATTCTATTCTCTATCTTCCAAATGGAGTTGTTGGTTACCATATACAACAAAAATTATCTGTCTCAATTTGTTATTTTTAATTTATTAAACAAAAAAAAAACTCTCCAATTTGTTAATAACATATCTAGCATATCTATAATTTACTATTTTACTCCTCAATCAGACATTTTTTTAATAAATTAGCTAGTGACTTTGCATCTACCACAAAATTATAAAATTTCACTTTTACAAGAATTGGCAATGTATGCATTTTAACATAAAGCTATTAAAAATAGACGAAGCTATTTAGGTTTGATCTATTTGACTACAAGGAGTTGAAGTTGTTTTGTGTTTATATTGACGATCTTTATTTGTTCAACGAAACAATCTTTATTCACTTTGAGAGACATTCGAATTAGTTTAGGTTTTAGGAGATTTAAATTTATGATTTTATACAAATCTCTCAATTTTTAAAAATGTTTATTTTCAATTCAATCAAACATTGATATAGCCGTACAAGAAGTATATACAAGTGGTGACTATGTATCTTTAGTAGATACATGTTCAAATGTCATTTTTTATTATAAGTTAACGCTACTTGATAATATTTATTGTCTTTAATCTAATACTTAGCTCTGAGCTAAAGAATAAAACATAACTAATTTAATTTCTACGTCCAATACATTATTGTCCCTACTTCTTGTTCTACCCGCCACGTGTAGGTTTAGGGTTACGGTTGCCTTCTTCTTGAATAATTTCGGATGTTCATGGGCCAATGTTTTTATGTATTTTCTGTCGAGGTCCTTATGATTTCGAAATTGGCCCCTCTCGTCCTTCTAATTTAACCCGTTAGTTTTGCTAATTTTGTTTTCAAGACGATTAAGAGGTGTAGATTAGTAGGTTAAAAGTGAAAAAAACAAAGAGAATAATACTTTGTTTTATACGGAAACAATAGTAAAAGTAGACACGGTAAATGTTAAAAAATAATTATAATGTGAAAAAGAAAAGAAACTATGGCCTTAAAGAGAAAACAAGGCGCATGTAAAACCAAGTAGAAGAGGAAAAATAATGATGCTTAATCATAGCTTGAATTAATAGAAATGTTTAGAGGTGGAAGACACAATTAGTTTTATTCCCATGAGAGGAAATGATTGGCCGAAAAATAAATAAATAAATAAAAAGAGTTGGAAAGATGAAGTTTGATGCATGCTGATGGCCGTGAAATGAAATTATTTGTTTTCTTTCAACAACTTTTGTTCCATTTTTGTTGTTAAATGTTTATTTGGAACGCAAAAGTACTTTTGATTGTGTAATTAATTGCTATTGCTTTAATTTGCATGTTTGGATCATTTGTCAAAAAGCAGCAGCAAGTTTATATAGATTTGATGTAACATTAACACTTTTTAGGATTGATTTTTGGTATAAAACATTAGATGCATGCATTTTTAGCTTATTCTTCTTAATTTCTACAGTTCCTAGTGTAAGAATATATTTATCATATAAAAAATGTGTTGCCTTAGGTCAATGATAGACCGAGAACATAATTTAAGTGGAGTCCGACAGACAAATAAAGTGGTATTTTATAATTGATTGAAACCATATGTTATATATAATATGTCAAATTCTCATATAATACTATAAATGCATATAATATAGCCTAAAAAATCATGAATAAACTATAAATAAACTATATATTTGTATTATATTTTAGGAGACCATAAAATAAAGCGGGATCACATAACCATGTCAAACCCCTAGGTCCGCCCCTGCTTTAGGTGAAACAAATTTTTGTGTCTTCGTACAAAACATTTGCAGAATTTTTTTTGTCAATTTATTAAAATACACTAAAATATATTAAAGTAAAGACAAATAGTAAACTGATTTGGAATTAGAAAATAATTTTTTTTACTGTGAAATTAGACAATAAAACTAGCTAGTCTAATTAAACTCGTATAATTGCTTGTTCTATATTTTATCTATTTATTAAAGCTTATGTAATTAAATAATGTTAAACGACTGCAAAAATAAAAATAAAAAGATAACTAGAGTAATACTCGTGCTACGCACGGTGCTTATCAAATTTTTAATTAAATATTATTAATAAAATAAAAGGTTAAAATAAAAATTAATATACTTTGATTTTATTTCGTACATTATGGAAATTTATAATAAAATTTTTATTTTCTTATTTTATATTAAATAAAATTGGTAAAAATAGATATATTGCATATCATAATTTTTGTACTATGCAATATGAATTATGTTTTTCATTAAAATTGTCACGACCCATTCCTGATACCATGACCGGCGTACGAGGTGAACCGTCTATGGAAGCCCGGCCCATCTCGCACAAGCCTCATAGTACAGAACTTCTACCCAAATATCATATTTAAAGAAATATGAATAACAAATAAAAGTATAAACTTTGTTTATTAAAAACAAAACATATATAACATTAAGTGCGGAAATTATTTCAAATTAAAGCATTTGAAATGTCAAAAACATTAACAAATCCCACAGGAACCCGGTGTGGAGCATCTAACAAATTATACAAATTGGCCCGGTCAAAAGGGCACTAACCGCAATATCAGAATCCCTCACTGAGCACCAAAAGTCAATGAACATAATCTCCCACAGTTACCTGCAAGATGATAATAAACAGGAGACAAACAAACAAAGAAAAATGGTCAAACCCTGTGAGTGAGGGACAACACTCCAGATTGCCTCATATGTGCCTCACAAAGACTGGTTTGAAAACCATTTGAAAATTAACACATGCGGTATACGACAGGTATACATACGTATATACTATATACATAGTATGGTTTCCACTAAAACCATTTCAAAATCGTTTGCAACCAAAGCAAACAACATGCACGAAATCTTTCTGGAACTAAACCAGAATCTTTCAAGAATATTTCCAAATCTAATTAAAGCTTTCATACTTTCCAAAATCAAAACAAAACTTTTCAAAAACCTTTTCCTCTTATCGAAGCTTCAAAATAAAACCTTTTTAGGTTATACTACATATTTCTGAAATTCAAAATCCTTTTATCTTACTCTCTTATCAAAGTCCAAAACTTAACCACGTATGCTTTATTTTTCAGAATATTTTCAAAATATCTTTTCTTTTTATCAAACCTCATAATCCAAAACATTTGCCTTTTAGGCATCGTAATACTAATAGTATTACTTTCAAATTCATATCTTATCAAAACATATTCCAAAAATATCAAAGTCAAAACATATTTCGCGGATAAGGGACCATAAACATAGTGTGGTGAGATCTGAATCACTACTCAACCACCTCTTCGATGATTGGGGTCATGCCACCAATCCATAAACCAATCATGTGCCCTCGTCAGAATAACATGGCTATCAACTACCCTGATAGCTGGGTATAATCCAATCATGTGCCCTCGTCAGAATAACATGGCTACCAACTACCCTTGTAGCTAGGTTTAGCATGCATTGGTATACCAAAGGCTACGTACCCCATAGCATAGGTGTCCCGTCTCGAAAACATTTACATAATATCATTAAATCCAAAACATAACGGTCATGTGACCGAGTATATCAAAACAAATCAGATATATACGATATAGCGTATATATCAAATCTCAAAACATAGTCACTGATTTCCAAATACCATTCCATAATTCAA
>CAODLS010286043.1:0-20518 GCA_948243855.1 Flueggea neowawraea | reverse complement strand
TATTAAGTCACACACTTGATGACATAAAGAAGAATAAACTATTCATGGAGTTTTATCTTCATAAAATAGATAATATTTCATAGAAATGAAATGCCTCTTTATTAAATAATTGAATGACAATGCACATTAATGATTGTATTAGGGCACAATTCTAACAATCCTCAAGCAGATCTCCATTTAGGAAAGCTGTTTTGACATCTATTTGCCATATCTCATAGTCATAATATGCTTCTATGGCAAGAAGAATTCTAATGGATTTAAGCATGACAAATGGTGAAAAAGTTTCGTCATAGTCAATACCATGAGTTTATTTGAAATCTTTTGCAACAAGTCTTACTTTGAAGATCCCATCGGCTTTTATCTTGTAAATCCATTTACAATCAATGACCTTGGCTCCATCTGGTGGATCCACCAAGTTCCAAAATTGGTTGTTATATATAGACTGCATTTCTGAATCCATGGCTTCAAGCCACCTCGCAGAATTTGGATCTACAATCGCCTCTTGGTAGGTTGTAGGCTCATTTTGGTCTACAAGAACAATTCCTTTATCATCAGTTATGAGAAATCCATATCTCTCAGGCTCGTGACGAATCCTACCAGATCTTCTTGGGCATTGTGTTATAGATTCGGACTCCATAACATCTTGTGAATTGTCTAGAATCTCTATCCCATCTTCAAAGTTTATTTGTGGTTCTTTTATTTCCTCTAGAAGTACTTTACTCCCACTAATTCGTTTCGAAATTATCTTTCCAAAAGGACACCATTTCGAGCAACAAACACTTTGTTCTTTAAACGATTGTAAAAATAGTATCCTCTTGTTGCTTTTGGATGCCCTACAAATATGCATTTCTTGGATTTAGGTGCTAACTTTTCAGAGACTTGTTGTTTCATAAAAGCTTTGCATCCCCAAATTTTTAGAAAATACATTATAGGCTTTTTCCCATACCATATCTCATATGGTGTATTTTCCACCGCTTTAGATGGAATTCAGTTAAATATGAAAGCAGTAGTTTCTAAGGCATAACCCCAAAATGAGATTGGAAGATCTATTTGACTCATCATCAATCAGACCATATCTAATAGAGTTTGATTTCTTCTTTTAGACACGCCATTCCATTGAGGCATTCTGAGAGGAGTAACTTGTGAGACAATCCCACATTCCTGAGGATGATTGTCAAACTCATGGCTTAAATATTCTCCGCCACGATCGGATCGAAGTGCTTTGATATTCTTGCAAAGTTGGTTTTGTACTTTACTTTTGAATTCCTTGAACTTCTCAAAAGATTCAGATTTGTGTATCATAAGATAGACAAATCCATATTTACTGAAATTATCAGTGAAGGTGATGAAGTACAAATAACCTCCTCTAGCACTTGAACTAAAAGGTCCACACACATCAATATGTATTAGGCCTAATAGATCATTTGCCCTTTCACCTTTATGTGTAAAAGGACTCTTAGTCATTTTACCTAGCAAACAAGATTCATATGCATCAAATGATTCAAAATCAAATGAGTCAAGTAATCCATCTTTATGGAGTTTTGAGGTGCGATTCTCACTTGCATAGCCCAAACGACAATGCCAAAAGTAGGTTTGGTTGAAATCATTTGATTTTAACCTTTTATTAATGTTTTAGATGTGCTTGCTTTGTTCCAAGTTTAAAACATAGAGACCAAAAGATAAGGTTGTAACACCATAAAATGTGTCCCCATGATAGATGAAAATTTTATTATTCTTAATAATAAAATGGAAACAATCATTGTCTAAACAAGAAACATAAATGATGTTCTTACTCGTAGTAGGAACATAATAATAATTTGATAATTGTAAAACAAGTCCACTAGGCAAAGTCAAATAATAAATTCCTACAGCTAATGCAACAACTCTTGCTCCATTACCTAGTTGTAGGTCTACTTCCCCTTTCATCAATGATCTATTATTTCTCAATCCCTGCAAATTAATGCAAATATGAGCTCCACATCCAGTATCTAATAACCATGAGGAATTAGTAGACATATTGATTTCTATAACAAAAATATCTGAAGTAGAAGTCGCACTTCCCTTCTTCTTTAGCTCTTCCAAGTGGAGTTTGCAATTTCTCTTCCAATGACTAGGTTCATTGCAATGAAAAAAACTCCCTCTTTTGGTTTGGTTATCTTTGGCCTAGGCTTTGAAAGATTAGGATTAGGTTTCCCTTTCCCTTTGCCAACACCATTTGGCTTAGTCTTGCCTTTATCTTTTTGTTTTTGAACCACAAGAACATCGTTGGTCTTGGGAATTCTCTTCTCGGTATTCTTTAACATACCAAGTAGTTCAGTGATGGACTTATCCATGATATGCATGTTGTAGTTTATGACAAACTGGTCATAACTATTTAGGAGTGACCCTAAGATCATATCTATACCCAACTACTTATTTAGTGCAGTACCCAGCCTCTCAAGTTGGTCAATATAACCTTTCATTTTGAGGACATGAGTATTCACTGAAGTGCCAGGAGCCATCTTGTACGTATTCAATGCCTTGAGTGTCAAGAACCTTTCTTGATGAGTTTGCTCTTAGAACATTTCCTTGAGATTTTTCATTATGTCAAATGCCTCCAAAGCTTCGAATTGCTTTTGCATATCCGCAACCATAGTAGCAAGCACAAGACATGTAACATCCGTCGAGTCATTTTTATGCTTCTCATAAGCATCCTTTTGAGCTCGAGGGGCATTGGGTGCAGGTTTATTAGGAACTGCAGTATCCATGACATAACTCTTCCTTTATTGTTTAAGAAATATTCCTAAATTTTGTAACCAATCAAGGAAGTTAGTCCCAACCAATTTCTCCTTCTTAAGGATTGATCACAAAATAAAAGATGATGTGTTGTTGTTTGTTGCCATTATATCTACATACAAACATATGCAAAGATTAATAAGAGGTCTTTTGGATACTCCCACTAAAATTAACATCCCTAAAGTTAATTTAAGTTTCTTAAACATAGTGGGTAAAAGATCCATATTTTACTCAAAGTTAAGTCAACTGAGCTAATCCTTAACCTTAGCTATTTAGGTAGAAAACTCTTTTTCAATTATATCATATATAACTCTTGTATTTCTAGAGATTTTGACATCTCATGTTTTGACATTTAAATATCTTTCTATGCCCTAGGCCCAAAATCATTTTGATACCCATGTTAAGTCTAACCATAGCCAAAACGTAGATACAACCATTATTTACCCTTTCCTCACTAAGGTAATCGAGTGCACCTTGCAGAAGCAGAAACTACACATCGAAGAACAAAGTTTTGACAAGCATTGATTATGGAAGGCCTTTTTCGACTTACTATTAGTTGGTATAAGGTTTGTTGGTTTGAGTGGGATACAATTAAATCATACACTCACATCATATATGCATCACATGTATGTATGTATGTATGTATGTATGTATGTATGTATGTATGTATGTATGTATGTATGTATATATATATATGTATGTATATATATATAGCATAATTTAAACGTGACATGACAAAGCCCAAAACTAATAGATCTCATAAGCCAATGTGAAGATGAAGGTTAACCTAGGGTGGTCTTCTTCATTGCAATGAATGGCCTCCATGTTCTTTTATATACAATATATAAATTTAAATCTATACTAACAAATGGGCACATTTGTCAAAATGACGTGCATGTCGTATTTGAAATAGGCACATTCGCCAAATTATTACAACCCATAGCAATAATAAAACAATCACATAGGTTTATTTGGGCTATGTCATGCACCATGCATATTGAATCATCATTCAAATCAACATAATCAAATTATAAGCATAAATAACATCGTTCAATTTAATTAAACAACTATATTAATTAAATGTTAGATGAGTAAAACGGTTTCATAAGCAGGTTGCGAGAAGGGTTTGAAATTCGCATTGTTCATGAAACAATATGCTAATTTTAAACTCCAATTTGTATTAATCTCATTAATACTTGAATCTAATAATCAAATTATGCTTCAACCCATTGTTTGTAATCCCATTACAAAGTCGCATATACAAAACTCTAAAACGACTTTCTAGATGATTCTTAACATCCTATGTAAATCATCAATCATGTAGGTCTGAAATGGCAATCGAAGAGGGGGTGAATTGGATTTATAACTTTTAAAACTTGTTTAAAACAGATTTGAATGCAATTAGAATAATCAATTTAAGTTAAAAATAAAGCAACAACAATAAATCAAAATGCTCAAATAGCTAAAGTAAAGATAGATGAGTTAGAGAGATCAAAGCCAAGATTTGCAGTGGTTCGGCTCTCTAAGCCTACGTCCACTCCTCAAGTTCCCCTTGAGAATTTGAATCCACAATCACTTCCTTCTTCAAAGGGTGAAGACAACCTCTACAGACTCTTGCTTCTAAGGTGCAAGATTAAACCACTCAAGTACAATCCTTGCTTTCAAGATAAATAAGAAAACTATCATCTCTCTATTACAATGATTTTTCTCTTTATAAATGAACAATAGAAATACAATCTATCACTCTCAAGTAAGGAAAGAATTACAAGTCTAAGAACACTCTTGAGAGAAATGTGAATGATTTGCCAATAAGAACAATTGAAGACTTGAAGATGTTGCAAAGAGATAGCAAGTTGTTAAGCTACCTATTCTGAAGTGTTTTGGCTCTATTTATACCTTTCCAAGTCGTACTAGTCATTGTGGGCATTAATGTAGTTGTTGTGAGATAGAATAGCCTTGCATTTAATGCTCTGACATAGTATATAACGCGAGTAAGTGAACCTGTAACTCGAGTTATCCGTTATGTTCATCACGACTGGTAACTCAATAACTTGAGTTATCCATTCCATTAACTCGAGTTATCCATGATTATGACCATTGGGACCACTGATCTTCAACATTTGAACTCTGATCTTGTCAGTCCTACGTATAATTATTTTGTCTTCAGTGATAACTCGAGTTAGTCTACATGTAACTCGAGTTAGCCTTCATCTTCATGCTTCATGTTGCGTTAAGTTACTCAAGTTGTGAGCCATGATACTCGAGTTGGATTTATGCCTTTGATACCCTGAATAAGTAACTCGAGTTATCGATGCATTTAACTCGAGTTATATGCTATCTGGACAGCTCGAGTTGTGCATGAAGTTACTTGGGTATAGGAGTTTGAATCGTGCTTGAGATATGCAGCTTAATCGAGTTGAATTTTCTTGTAACTCGAGTTATATGAACCCTTCACAACTCGAGTTAGATAACTACATTACTCGAGTTGAATTTTCAGGTCTGATGATTGATTTTTCTTTAGGACACTTGGTTCGTCTGGACAACTCATTTAACTCGAGTTAAGTCTTCAATTTACTCGAGTTATGTGGAGACCGTTCAACTCGAGTTATTTAACATGATAACTCGACTTAAGTTTTTCTCACATTCGACTATGTCATTCCAGTGTGCTTCTGGTCTCTAGATTGCTTTGATAACTCGAGTCATAGGTTTTGTTACTCGAGTAAAGCATTCACGACCGCATAAATAATGTTAAATATCAAACTCAATTTTGCTCATCATCAAAACCTAAAGGGATCCAAATGTTAACCACCCTTAGTTCAACAATCTCCCCCTTTTTGATAATGACAAAACATGAAATAGTTTGATACTCCCTTTTAGTAAGTTCACCTATTAAAATAAAATTTGTTGAAAAAATTGATCAAGGTTTTACACTTGTCACAATTGTTAGTGCATAGACAAAATAGACCACATTCAGACTCTATTTTTCTCCCCTTTTTTGTCATCAACGTAAAAGGATAGAAAATTTAATAACCAAATGATAAGCTAAGGCCTTCATTAAAAATTAACAACATAAATAGGCATACAAATTTTCCAAATAGAGTTAACAATTAATGTGCCACATAAAGTCAATCAAGAGAAAAAAAAATGCATGACATGAATGATATGTCAACCCTAATGTCCCAACTATGTCATAGAGCCGGTGGTAGTGGCGATGTAGACGTACTAGGAACGTCATTGTTAGTGCAACGAGCTTCTTTCATCCAATTCCACATGTCGCTAACAAATCCTTTGATCGCCTCAACCATCTCACTAAGCTTCTACCTTCGTCTCAAGAGCTTTACAATCTTCAACACTCACCGAAGTTCGGGATGAACTAACACCACTTAACCATTTTCTTCCGCTACGGGAAGCACTGAGAGTGCGATCAATAGGAGGAGGGATAATAGTATGATCTCGAGGATTGGTCAACACGTCTGAATCCAACCTCATATGGGGAGCAAAAATTCATCCTCTATTGTCCGTTTTTATCATTCTTGTATTTTCCAAATTTGTTTTATTGAAAATTCAAGAATGTGGCACCTCCTAGGATTTAAACCTAAATAAATCAATACCTTGATCTTGAAGAATTTGAGTAATGATAGTGCCATATGTCAGCCCGTCTTTCCTCCTGTGCGTCTCATACGATTTCTTGAAAACTGTTTCCATTTGTATTTCATTCGTTTGATGCTGAGAGCAGGAAAGTTGATGTGATTGCGCTTGATGATATGCCACAAATTTCAGTATCCAGTGTTGAGATGTGATTCTGAGTGTCTTTGTTTGGGACAATGCTTCGATTAACAGTGTAGTGAATCATGCGTAAGGCGCTTGGTAAGCAGTAGCATCAAGATCGACGCCTGGACCCACTTCAATCACTGCAATGGATCTCAAATACTCATACGCTTTGTGCAACTAAAATTCTTCTCCAAAGGCAGTTGGTTCATCCTCTTCTTCATCACTATCGTTTTGATTGGGTGCAATTTGAGAGACTCCCGTTGGAACTATACCACCTTCCGAAAAATTAAGCAACTCACATAAAAGTCTCTCGGAAATTAAACATTCTCTTCCACCAACTCGAGTTCGAAGAACCGTGCCTCTTTCATGTGATCGTTTAACTTCATCCATATTTGCATAAAAATCCTTCATTAAATCTTCATAAGTGGCAGTTTTGTAACCCAAAAATTCACTTATGCCTAGAGGCCTAAATACTTCCTCTAAATTATATCAGGCTTCTCTTAAGGCAACATAGTAAAAAATCATTGAAGGCAGGATTTTTTCATTTTTAATTACCTTGTGGTATACTTCTTGAGCTACGGGAGAGATAAATCGAGAGTCCAAAGGCAGAGAGTCCAATGGAGCTGGTGGCTACGATGGTTCTGCCGCATAACTTGTTTTGCAATGCCTTTTGTATGATTTTCGCTGTAGAGGAGGAGGAGAGGCTGTTGTCGAGTCAAATTCTTCCTCCACAATGGGATTGGCACCTTTCCTAGCCATATGTTTCGTTCTTGGAGGCATTTTTCTGATAACAGAATTCTAGGGTTCGATTTAGGGCAATAGGCTGATTTTGGAGCATTTGAGAGTGATTTTGATTATTTCAGAAGATGAAATGTAGTGATTGGAGGACGAAAATAGGTGGGTAATGATGGGTTTTGGTTGATTTCGGCTAGAGGCAACTCGAGTTAGTGAGATAGGGAGAGGAGAGTTCGTCGGGTTTGAAAAAGAGATGAGGGTTTGTTCTATTTTGTTGACTTAAAAACTCACTAGAGCACCACTTAACTCTAGTTATCCACAGTTTAACTCGAGTTATCCGTGAGATATTTAACTCAAGTTGCTTATGTCATCTAACTCAAGTTGTTCAGGACCCATACAACTCGAGTCGCTCATCCATTAACTCGATTTAAATTTCTTCAAAAACACCTAGTATCCTCAGACTAGCCCAGTAACTCACAGATCACTTCGTTTTACTCAAGTAAACTAATATCACAGTCTATAAACTCATTTTTCATCAACCATTTGCTTCCAATACTTTACCACCTCACCAATAGACATAGCCATGGACATTTATGGATCATTTTAATGTAGATGAATGCAAATGAATCAAACACATGTATTAAACACATAATTCAATCATGACAAGCCTTTTACGAATTGAAGAAAAATTTTCACTATCAAAACGTTTTGTGAAAATGTCCGCTAATTGATCTTCGGTTCTAACAAACTCAAGTGCAATATAACCATTCAACACATGATCACTAATGAAATGATGTATAATATCTATATGCTTGGTTCTAGAGAGTTGAATAGGATTTTTAGAAATATTTATGGCATTAGTGTTATCACACTTAATTGGAATTTTGGAAACCATTATACCATAATCTTCTAATTGATATTTTATCCAAAGAATTTGTGCACAACAAACTACCCGCTGCCACATATTCGGATTTGGTAGTAGATATCGAAACACAATTTTGCTTTTTAGAAAACCATGAAACTAATGCATATCCTAAAAATTGACACGTTCTGGATGTGCTCTTTCTATCTAATTGGTTACCACTATAATCCGCATCCGAATATCCCACAACATCAAAGTTATCACATTTAGGACACCATAGCCCAGCAAAATGAGTATCAATAAGATAACGGAAAATACGTTTGACCGCAATTAACTGAGACTCTTTAGGACATGATTGAAATCTAGCACATAAACACACACTATGCATTATATCCGGTCTACTAGCGGCAAGATAAAGTAGGGAACTGATCATACCTCGATATAGCTTTATGTCCACGGGTTTCCCTATGTCATCCTTTGTGAGGTTTGTAGTTGTGCTCATTGGTGTGCTACAAGGTCTAGCATTCTCCATCCCAAATTTCTTCAACAAATCTCCAATGTATTTAGATTAATTGATGATGAAGCCATCTTTCAATTGTTTGATTTGCAATCCAAGGAAATAATTCAATTCTCCCATCATGCTCATCTCGAATTCCTTGTGCATATCTTTTGCAAATTCTTCACACAAATACTCATTAGTAGCACCAAATATAATATCATCCACATATATTTGAACAATCAACATATGATCATTTTTGTTTTTAATAAAAAGTGTTGTGTCAACCTTTCCTCTTTTAAAATCCTTTTCAAGAAGAAAATTACTAAGCTTTTCATACCAAGCTCTAGGAGCTTGCTTCAAACCATACGAAGCCTTCATAAATTTAAAAACATGGTTTGGATATTTGTAATCAATAAAACCGGGAGGTTTTTCAACATACACTTCCTCTTTTAAGAAACCATTTAAAAATGCACTTTTCACATTCATTTGATAAAGTTTAAAACCTTTAAAACATGCAAATGCACATAATATGCGAATGACTTCTAATGTAGCAACGGGAGCAAATGTTTCATCAAAGTCTATGCCTTCTTCTTGGTTATAGCCTTGTGCAACAAGTTTAGCCTTAATTCTAACAATTTTTCCATTCTCATCGGTTTTGATGCTAAACACCCATTTAGTCCCAATGTTGGTCTTATCCTTAGGTCTAGCAACTAATTCACATACACTATTTCTTTCAAATTGATTGAGTTCATCTTGCATGACAACACACCAATGTTCATCATTCAAAGCATTATCAACATTCTTAGGCTCTATTTGAGAAATAAAGACAACATTATCAATATCAAGATAAGTGGAGGATCTAGTTGTTACCCCTTTTGATACATCACCGATTATTTGCTCTTTTGGGTTGTCTTTTCCAAATATTCACTCTTTAGGAAGGTCTTTATGTTGATGTTGTTGAGCTTCTTGATGATCATGAGATTTTACACTATAAGTCTCCTTGCTTTCTTGATTTTTATCCACCTTGTCATCAATGCCAAACTCATCCATTTTGTTAATAATATCTATATCATCATCATCAACACAAGTTCGTGGCAAACAATGGTTAGATTTATCAAAGATAACATGAATGGATTTTTCAACTTTAAGAGTTCTTTTATTGAAAACTCTATAGGCTTTACTAATAGAAGAATAACCAAGGAAAATAGCCTCATCCAACTTTGCATCAAATTTAACAAGATTTTCTTTTCCATTATTAAGAACAAAAAATTTGCATCCAAATGCATGAAAATATGAAATGTTAGGCTTTCTTCCTTTGCAAATATCATAAGGACTTTTCTTGAGTTTGGATCGAATTAGTGCCTTATTCAATATGTAACAAGTGGTATTGACCGCCTCGACCCAAAAATATTTATGAAGATCATTATCACTTAACATGGTCCTAGTCATTTCTTGTAATGTTCTATTTTTCCTCTCAATAACACCATTTTGTTGAGGTGTTCTAGGTTCCAAAAAGTTATGTTTGATACCTTGCTCATTACAAAGATTTTCAAATGGCTCATAATCGAATTTCCTTCCTCTATCACTTCTAATGGATGCAATAGTGTATCCTTTCTCATTTTGAACCTTTCTAGTAAATTTAGTGAATGCATGAATGACTTCATTTTTATGAACAAGGAAGAACACCCATGTAAAACGAGAGAAATCATCAACAATGACATATGCACATTGTTTCCCACCTAGACTCATAGTAGATGTTGGACCAAACAAATCCATATGGAATAGCTCAAGTGGTCTAGATGTAGAAATGAAGCCCTTGCTTTTGAAAGCTGTTCTTGTTCGTTTTCCTTTAACACATGCTTCACATACAACATTGTTTCAAATTTCAACTTTGGCAATCCAACAACTAAATATTTTCTAGAGAGTTTTGATATCAAATCCATGCTTGCATGTCCTAATCTTTTATGCCAAATCCATTCATCTTCATTAAAAGCCAAAAGACATTTTTCATTAAAAGATTTTGAATCATTCAAATCCACGACATAAACATTTTCATGCCTATGATCAATGAATAAATTTTTTCTATCCTTGATGCTTTCAATGATGCAATGTGATGATTCAAAAACAACACGATTATTCATATCACATAATTGGCTAATACTAAGCAAGTTATCCTTCAAACCATCAACAAGACATACATTTTTAATAATTGGTGAATGTTCCTTACCCACTTCACCTTTACCTATAATTTTTCCTTTTGAGTTGCCTCCAAATGTTACATATCCACCACTCTTGAGTTCAAGTTTGGAGAATTGACTCTTATCTCCGATCGTATGCTTGGAGCAACCACTATCAAGATACCAAATGTTTAAATTCTCCTTGGCCTTCATGCATATCTACAAAAATAAATTTCAATTTCTTGTCTTTGGTACCCATTGTCTTTTAGGTCTATAAGGGTTAGTCCTAATCATGTTAGGAAGGATGGTTCCATTGAGAACCCATACCTTCTTCACACCAATGTAGGCATTATTTCTAATGTTGCAAGAATACGCTATATGCCCCCATTTTACCACAATAGTTGCAAGTAGAGAATAGAAATGATGCATGTGGTCTAACAAACCAGTATGATATGATTTATTGTCATTTTTGTAATCATATCCTAAACCACTTTTGGATAAAGACAATCTTTGACTACCAAGGAGCTTGTCAAGATTTTCTTTTCCTTGAGTAAGTCTATTAGAAACATTAGTAAGCCATGCAACTTTCTTCTTTAAAGCAATGTTTTCATTCAATATCATCATTTTTATTAGCAAGACATTTATCAAATTCACTTTTCAATCTATCATTCTCCTTTTTAAAACATTCATTTTCATTTTGCAAAACATCAATCTTCCTATCAAGTTCACACACAATTTTCTTTAATGCAACATTCTTGAAGCCAAGCTTCCTAAATTATTATGCAATGATTCAAATGCTTCATATAATTCTTCATGAGTAACTCGAGTTATCAATGCATTTAACTCAAGTTATATGCTATCTAGACAGCTCGAGTTGTGCATGAAGTTACTTGGGTATAGGAGTTTGAATCGTGCCTGAGATATGCAGCTTACTCGAGTTGAATTTTCTTGTAACTCGAGTTATATGAACCCTTCACAACTCGAGTTAGATAACTACATTACTCGAGTTGAATTTCCAGGTCTGATAATTGCTTTTTCTTCGGGACACTTGGTTCGTATGGACAACTCATTTAACTCGAGTTAAGTCTTCAGTTTACTTGAGTTATGTGGAGACCATTCAACTCGAGTTATTTAACATGATAACTCGAGTTAAGTTTTTCTCACATTCGACCCTGCCATTCCAGTTTGCTTTTGGTCTCTGGATTACTTTGATAACTCGAGTTATAGGTTTTGTTACTCGAGTAAAGCGTTCACGACCATATATAGAATGTTAAATATCAAACTCAATTTTGTTCATCATCAAAACCTAAAGGGATCCAAATGTTAACCACCCCTGGTTCAATAAATCAAATTTGGCCTTTATGTATAAATGTTCCCAATTTTATCTTGCTAAATTAAACCCTAGATCATATCAAAATTTAGCAACAATATATTATAATTCATAACAAGGCCGAATAGCACATAACAAAACAATTATATCGCATACAAAAGAATCGTCTATGTCGATAATGCAAGTGGGTCTGATACCACTATTTGAATTCATGACTAAGTTTATGACATTCATAAGCATACATGGCAGCGAAAACAACAAAAATTTTGATCTAGAATTTCTCCAAGGATCCATGCATATCAACATACATGATTAGGGTTAGCGTATTTCACCTTAAAACACAATGCTAGAGTGAATGACTGAATGGAGTGCTGGTGTAGCTTTTAGTATAAAACTCGAAACCCTTTCTCCCACGTTGCCTTTGCACGAACGTGACTAAAGGTATCCACACAAACGAACTCTTTTGGAACGGTGGAGTGTACTAGCACTAAGAATCTCTATTCTAGTCTTACAACTAATATTTTCTCTCTTTGTAAGTGGCACTCACAAATTTGGCCAAGCTATTACCAATCAATCAATTCGGCCAAGTCATGACCAATGAATCAATTTGGCCAAGCCATGACCAATGAATCAATTCGGCCTTGCCTCTCACCTATTTATAGGTACATGGAAGACCCTAAATAGGTGCACTAGGGTTAGCCTTTCTTGTCCTATAAGAATAAGTATTTCCTAATTAATTATGTGCACTAATCAGGGCTCCTAAAAAATAAGAGTGTGCCGAATTAGTGACATCCTAATTAGGGTCTACTGAATGTTTCTCCTTATCAAGAAAGAATAAAGAATCCTAAAAAAGATGAGAGGTGGTGTGTGTGTGCCGAATTTGTAATGGATTTATTAATATTATTGGGCTTTTAATTACATGATACATTATCGTTAAATAAATCACTCCCTTATTAAAATATATGGGCCGAATTAATTACGTCATACATAATAACATGTCCACAAAATGTTTAACTTAATAAGATGTAATTTATAATAAAAGCCCATTACATTAATGGATTATATTTTATATCATATTTAAGATATAAATCACAAAAACCTGAATTATTATTGATTAATCAAATTAATCACCTTAATAATTCAATCATCATAAGAGAGAATATTTGCAAGCCAATCCAATTTTTTCTAGTGTGTGACCCAATAGGCCCACTCAAAATTGGCAATGGGCCTTGTCTCAAAACTTGGACCCAAAATCCATAAGCGGTATCTAGTTATACATTATGGCAACCCAAAATCAAGTGGAGTCGGTGATTTGAGTTAACCTTTCACAGTTTGATATTTAGTATTTTTGTCTTACGATATCTCATTTGAGCATAAGGCATGGTCACATATCAATCTTATATTGCTTAATGTGTTTCTTGATCCCAAGTAGATTGATATAACAAATGACATTGATAGCCCTTTATCAATTCAATCGAGTATGCATACATTCCATCATTCCTACTCATCAAGTGGCCTAAAAGATGTCACTCTTTTTAAGAAGAACAAATTCGTCACTCTCACTATCTCTCATCTACAAGATTCATGACATATCCAATCATGACCTTTATTGTTACCATGTTACGGATAACGTTTGACTAAGTTAAAACATATGATTCCTAAGGTAGGAGTCGATAGTGATTTTCAGTCAAATGACTCAAATATCACAACTGAATGAAAACTACTTGTGACATTACTCCATGAAGTTCTTTCATAGTGTGCTAGTCCAATACATGTTCCCTAACATGTATCTATGTTCTAAGTGACATCTCATATCCATAATTAGTAAAACGTTATTATCCTCTTAGCAACATACTAACCTTAGTTTATTATCATTCCCATGATAATAATCGATTAAGGACATTTAGAATAGTATTCTATTTACCTTATGGTTTTACTATCAAGTCACACAGTTGATGACATAAGGAAGAATCAACTATTCATGGAGATTTTGTCTTCATATAATATTTCATAGATATGAAACGAAATGCCACTTTATTAAATGATAAATTGAATGACAATGTGCATAACTGATTGGACTAGAGCACTAAAACTAACAACATGCATATATAAGTGTATGTATGTATACACACTATATACAAAATAATAATATTTTTAAAACCATTTCAAAATCCTTTGCAAACAAGGCAGACAGAGGGCAATCAACCGGATTGGCTAAACAATAATTTGAATAAGAATATTTAATTTCCAAAATTCGAAATAACTAAAATATTTTTTCCTTCAAATTATTTTTCAAAAATCACGTTTATCTTTCCAAAATATTTTCAGAGAAAAGTACCAAGGTTTAACGGGACCAGATCAAACATGTACAGTCATCCAGACTTGATAATAGCTGCTCAGGAAATTATTAGCCACTTAGGCACTATGGTATAGTCACTAAGGCGAGTATAGGCCACTTAGGCTCAGAGTATAATCACTTAGGCAAATGATACAACACCAGTGCATCAAAGCTATGCTATCCCGTAGCTGAGTGTCCCAAATCAAAATGCTTTGCCAAAAACATATTGAAATATTTATTTAAAAATATTCAAATAGGTAGCATATAGAACAGACAAATTATTCACCAAAATATATCAAACGTTCAAACAAAATATTTATTACAAAATACATTTGATTTTCAAAAACAAGGTTCTAGTACAGAAACTTCACTTATTTCAGAACAAAACAATTGTTTTAGAAAATATTCTTAAATCCAGAAGAACTTTTCTACAGAGTATACCTTGAAATCCATAACGAAATGTTTATTCCTGAAATTTTTAGTAAATATTAAGACATAATATTTATTTTTAGAAACCATCAAAATTCTCAGAGAAAATTTATTTTTCACAGCAGACGTCTTATCTTATGCAACGTACGTTGTGCATGTTTTCCAGATAATGTACGTGTTGGAAGAGGCTAACGTATGTTGTGCTTTGCCAGCTTGCCTTCTCGATGTCTTTCGCTCGCGCGCAAGCGTGGGATCATTCCTGGAGCTCAACAACACCCAACCTTACAAAAAATAACATCTTTAAACATTTTTCAAACACCCAAACATCACTTCAAACTTTTCAGAATCAAATTGGAAATAGGCTAAGATCATTCAAACCAGAGACTTTGTCAGAATTGACCAGAACGCTACAGAAAATCGATCGGAACTGATGGAATATTACACACACTATCGTCGAAGGACATGATTCACAACAAAAACAAAGTTGTTCTCTCCCAGAGATTTCTACATCAAAAAGATTTCAAAACTATTTCTCAATTGAGGAAAGATATAACCATCCTCTCATTATTATTATTTTTTGTTACTTCTCTATTTATAAGTTTTAATGATTTTAATGAAAAGACCGAATCTTATTTTTAATATAAATAATCTATAATTCATTCGATCCATAAACATGGTTTACTATTAATGCTCGAAAATTGTACAATTTAGCATAACTTATGATAGTATGTTTCACATGTTCGATTGGTTTTAAGCTGATAAAATGTTTTGCCGTACAAAATAGTTTTCGAACTCTCCCTTGTATCAACTCTTATTGAGCTTATCTTAGTCTGTTTTTGTGGTTTCCTCGTAGTAAGGAATTGATCATTGTGTTTGCTTGGTCAAAGTCCATCTTAGAATCGTGAGTGCCACTTGGTATAGTGAACTCCATGACTAGCTATGAAATTATTGTTAGCAATGTGTAATAATTTGATGATAAGATATTATACTAATTAACTATGTTAGTGTAGTTACGTTTTTTTTACTATATTTATGTTATGAAATAACTGATAACTCTTAAATGAAATCACTAACATGGCTGGCAATAAGTAAGAGACAACAACACAATTATACTAAAAAAGAATACCACTTTTTAAAAATAACATGTCAAGTTTGCAAGTATTAAGAATGTCATTTATGTTTACCACATATCAAAAATGCCATTTTTTGAAGACGCACTAGAAATTGCCATATTTTTTGCGAGAAATTGTTGCATTTTAGCGAGAAATTGGCGTTTTCGTGAGAAACTAATTTTTTTTCTTAATCCAGATTTTGTTTTGGGTTTACAACAGTTCACAATGGTTCAAAATAGAGTACATAATTCATATTTTTGGAAAAAACTTGTACATAATTTTTTAATTATTTTTTAGAAATTTTAAAAGGCTTTTTTGTCCAAAAAATATTTTTTTCCCTGTGTCAATTTTGATGTTCACAATGGTTCGCAAAATAGTGCACATTATATTGTACATTATTTTGAACCATTGTAAACCATTTTAAATGGTTTACAACAGTTCACAAATAGAGTATACAATTCATATTTTTTTATTCTAAATAATTTTTTAATTTTTGATGTTCACAATGGTTGACAAAATAGTGTACATTATATACTATATTATTGTGAACCATTTTAAACGGTTCACAAATACAACACACAATTTTTTAATTTTCAACGTTTACAATGGTTCACAAAAATAATGTACATTGTTGTGAACCATTTTAAGTGGTTCATACCGGTTCACAATGTTTTTCTAAACGATAAAATGAATTTTAAAAACAACAAGTGCAACAACATTAAAAAAAAATCTAAATTGGAGGCATTTTTGTAAAAATATCAAAGGCAATGGTATTTTGGTAAAAAGGAAGGGAGTAGCTAGGGTTAGGAAAATCAAAATGGGAAACGCGATAGAGGACGCAATGGATCGACGAGATTGAAGGTGGAGATCGACACGTCGGATCGAAGGCGATGGAGATGGGGACGCGAGTGGGGAGAGGAAACGACAGAGATCGAGGCAGAGTAGGGAGCTGACGGTAGCAGAGAAGGAGATTGAGGGAGGAGAAGGTGACATCACGACGAGATATAGATCTAGCCGATATCGAATAGAATTGAGAAAAAATCGAGAGAGGAGAGGCATATAAGAGGCAGAGGGAAGGCGGAGGAGGCCAAATCTGGTTTCAACGAGGTGGAATGGAACGAGGTGAAAGACTAACGGGAAAAGGAGAGAGAGGGGGGAGGGAAGATGAGAGAGATGGCAGAGGGAAGGAAACGTGTGGCTAAGGTTTGAGGTAGGAGAGAAACTGGAGAGAGAAAATTAAAGAGAGAGAAATAATTAGAAACCACTCTTGTTTTCTAAGGCTCAACAAGGAAGCTTAGCTACCCCAAGCAAACAACCGTGCTTGTAACAAATTTCAACCCAAGGATGTAACAGATTTAGGCTCACCCTAACCCAGTAATCAGATTGCAATAGATAGCTCAAATGGGTATAAAATGAGAAGTTAAGAGATAAAGTGGATGGAAAAATTTGACAAATGTCTCTCTTGTTTCTCTTCTAATATGGGACGTCTATTTTGGAGCCTCAAAGTAGCCGTTGTGAGAGAGTGAAAAATTCTGATTTAAATGACGTCACTTTTCACTACGTGCATTGTTGTCCATCTACACACGTAATTCATTGTTCCATCTGAGTTCTGCGTGTGTTGATAGCAAGTCCACGTGCGTTGCCAAAACTCCAGTAGTTACTTCCTTGAATAGATCAACATCTACGTGTTTTGTCACCCTTCTACGTGCATAGACAATTCTATTGTCTTTGATCAATGTGCATTGTAGTCTGCTTTGTTCGCGTTGTTCTAATCTCCAGTACATGCCTTTTCATCCAGACATTTTTCTACGTGCGTTGCTCCTCCTTCTGCGTGCGTTGCCGGATCTTTAAGATTGTATATTTGATTCTTCAAGTGATTTTGCGTTAGAGAATATTCTAACTCAGATTCTGAGGATCGTCTTAACTTCGTCGCTATCTGAAGCTTCTTCTACGTGTGTTGTTTGGCCATCTACGTGCTTTGAGCTTCTCTTTAAAGATCACACCTTTGGCCCTTCAACGTGCTTTGACAAAGGTTCATCTTTGTCTTCTTTTATTCTTTCAGTGTCGTCCACTTGCCTCTTCGGTAATTGTCTCTTTTCTTCGAAGGGTTTCCTAACAAAAATCATCTCATCTAATTTAGGCCTTTTCAGCTAGTCTCTTTTATGAAACATAACATCTTCTTTTCTGATGTAAGGCTGAAATACATAGCATCTCTCCACTATTCTATAGAGCTTCATATTTCTTAGAGACTGAATCCTAATTTTCCTGGATTTGATCACCTGAAGTGTTTCAAAATCATCCAACTTCACCTTGAAATATTGGAAAATCTTTGTGAGGTGGCTCCCAAAAGGCATGCTTTCAACTTTCTGCCTGTCATTTGCCGAGAAGGTAGGTGAGTTGAGAATTTTCACCTTGTCCAGAATCCAGTCCACAAACCCCAAGAAAAATTGGTTTGCTCTCCCTTCATAAGTAGATACATCATAATCTCATCTTGAGTGGTGAAAGGAGACTGGGTGTGTGATTTAGGCTTTAGTATCTTGGTGAATGCCGTGTGAGCCATCTTCCATTTTACTCCAAAATCATTTTGATCGAGCAATTTGAAACCCTTGTCAAGTTGTACAACACCAAATTTTTCAAACATAAATTCTTTGGTTTGTTGGTATCAACCACAATAGTGTTTCCTTTTATGTTCATATGCTCCTTGATACCTTTCTCCCGTTTCACTCTAATTCCAACCAGAGGCAACCTAAACAATTTGTTTAGTGATTTCTCATCAATCACAATTTCAACTTCATTTACTCTGCTTTGAACTCCAATCATATGAAAGTATAGAATGTCTTCACTATCCTCATTTACCCACTGTCTTGTGTTAGCATAAAATTTCCTAACCAACTCAGGATAATAATTTGATGCTTCAACACAGAAATCTCTAAGCCCAAACTTCCGAAAATCTTCTTTAATATCTAAACCTACCTCCTTCAGCGATCAAAAATAAAAAAATTTCAAGTAAGAGAATTTAACATATTGCAAATGTGTGAACAATTTGGCAGCTTTACTATCAACAAACCGCTCATAATCAAACTCCTCCTCCATCGTTACTCTCTTTAGCTTCTTAAATTTCTTTGAAGGAGAGAAAATTGGAATACTTGATTTAGTGAAAATAGGTTGATCTATGGTACTCCTGGGCCTTTTCATGCCTTTGGAGGGTTCCCCTTTGTCCAAATTCCTCAAGGTATCATGAGCTATCTTTGTTCTAATTTCAAATTTCTTCGTTGGTGCCATATTAATAGTTACTGCTATGTGAGGGTGAGCGAGATAGAGAGCGCAAAGCGTGTTAAGGTTTTGTGTAATTTGAGAGATTTTAGAAATGTGAGAGTGTTTGTGAGTTTAAGAGTGTCTGGAATTAGGTTTTGGCAGGATATGAATTGCGAATTGAGAGAGAAGTTTGGCAGGAGCAAACTTAGGGTTTGGAATTGAGAGTGAAATGAAATATTGTGATTTTGGGTTTTTATTTGGGTAAAAATATCTACGTGCATAGATGAACATACTACGTATGTTGTTGATAAGTTTGTGAAGACCTACGTATCTAAAATATTCCTTAATGCACTTAGACATGGCTTCAGAGATTTTGAGTGAAATTGTTCAGAGATGGGAATTTAAGCTCAATGATAAACATTCATTTATACATGTTTTTGTAATTGAATTCATATTGTTGTGGATATAAATTGATCATTTACTGTGAATTCTAGTACTTTTATCGTTCATTTTGTATTTTTAGGTCAAATGATGATGTCTTGATGGAATTGAATGAAAGCAAGTAAAAACGGAGCTTAAACGATGATTTCTGAGGGTTTCAAGACAAGACATAGTCGTTCTTGATGAAGACACAGCTGTGTGATGGATGATGGAGGCCGTGTGATGATTTGTGCACAATATCCTTGATGTTTTAGCAATACACAACCTAAATAAAGCATTACACAACCCTCTAATCAAGATATGGGCAAGGCATGTAAAGACACGATCATTTTGGTATCTATGTCTTATTTTAGATCACACAAGACTTACTTTTAATCAAGAAATGGATAGAAATTCCAAGACATGGGTGATCGCGTCTTACCAGAATGCACAATTTCGGGTGTTTTAAGCCTTAGAACGAAACCTAGCGAAGGGGGCCACCATTATACATCAAAAGACCAAATCTTTGAGAGGAAAATCATTGGTTTTTAGGAAGAGATTTCTTTTGGAGTGGATTTTACATTAAGATCAAGAATATTACTCAAAAGGATTGGAAGATCTCATCATGGGTTTTCTTTCTCTCTCTAGGTTTTCTTTAAATATTGTTGTATTATTCTCTTTGATTATGAACTAATTCTTTTGATGCATCTAAATGTTATGAACCTTAGGAAACATTTGTGATTGGGATTGCGTTTATTGATCAAATTATTTAAGGATTGATGATTCATCTATGATTTATTATGGTTATTGTTGAA
>CAODLS010285895.1:0-24206 GCA_948243855.1 Flueggea neowawraea | reverse complement strand
CATCCCTGGTAGCTGGGATTTCATAATACATATATATCATTGGTATACCAAATACTACTTCGACACCGTAGCATAGGTGTCCCGTATCATAAAAACAAAACCATAATATTTCATAGCATAAATCGTAGATATGTATTTCATCATTTGAAATCATAAGAAAGATATATAATACATATATATATCTATTTCATAAAACATGGAGTTGATTACAAAAATCACATAATCATTTTATTCATTTAACCAATTCTTAGATTAGTCCATTTTCATAATCATGTTCAACACATCATAAAACATAATAGGAGTTTCAAGACACAGTCTATGTGTCTGAAGCTACTATCCACTCACCTGGATGTCCAAGCTGGATCACCAGTCAAGCTCCACTGGTCGGTGACTGGCCTCGCTGGCACGAACAAATAGCTGAACATGGACATACATAACATGAATCAAAATGTGGTACTGTGGTCATACTATATACATGATATGCAAATGCAATGCAAATCCTCATAACCGCTGAAAACATATATCGGATGTATTTCCATCACTATCGATCATAAATCCATAATCTACGTGAAATTACAGTTTGGTCCCCGACCACTGTAAAATTACACCTTAGTCCCCGAGACTTAGCAAATTTCCATATATTCCTTAAAATATCCTTAAATTACCAATAGGTTTTCCATAAGTTAGAATTCTCAAATTCATCCTGAACCCTCATAAATTACTCTTTAATCATTAACTTGTAAAATTATAAGTTAGTCTCCATAAATTCTAGAATTTACAATTCTATACCTTAACTTTTCCAAAATTACATTTCTGGAACTCAAGTTTTTAAAATTACAAATCTAGCTTCAACTTTACAGGAATTTCAAAAAGACTGAAACCTAAAGTTCTATTCTCAAAAATACTAAAATTTCGATTCGGTCATTACCCAATGTTTCCAATCACCCACATTGCTCCTAAACACGTTCCTAAACATTAATCAATCATCAATTCCATCAAACAAACTCCAAATCGCTCCAGAAATAATCAAAACCGAACCTAACCCTAGCCAACACAATAAATCATCAACTCTGTAGATTCAAGGCTTGAAACATGTTTCTTTAACCTTAATGAACTCTAATCTAACAACCCTTAGCATCCATTAACTCATAATCATCCAAAAATCCGAACACTATACCCATTTGGTCAAAACATATTTGATGGATTCATGCATGAAAGAGATGTTAAATCCAAGAAAAGTTGTAATCTTACCTCTTAAAATGGTTATGGATGATGGACGAACCAAGCTCTAAAATCCCGGACGAGTTAAGAGAGTTTTGAGTGATTTGGGAGTGTAGAAAATGAGGAAATCGGGTTTGTTCGACACTTTAAAGACATCTGACACACACCTAACGTACGTCAATCTTTGTCTGACGTACGTTATAGTACTCTTACATACGTTTATGGACATCTCACGTACGTTATCGGGGTTCAAAATCAATTATGGACGCACAGGCCCGACCATGCACATCCAACCTAACATATAACGTACGTTAATCATCATGGAAATCAACACACGTACGTCAGTTGTTGAAAACACATACGCTGCAAAAATAGTTCCTAACGTATGTTAGCATGAATCTTACGTACGTTAGGATATCATAACATGCGTTATTCCTATAACTACGTACGTTATAAACCTTGCTTCTCATTTCCTGACTTTTCTTATTACCAAACTCGTCCCGGACTATTTCTAACACTTAACCACATCCAACCTAACATGATTTCATCATAAACATCATTCACCATCCACTGGTATTCCCAAAAGTCCTCCATATCATATTCGAAAACTATTGGGATCATAATTGAAAAGTACGGGATATTACAACTAAGATGTAGAATAACAATCTTTGATCATTTTCAAGCTGTGTAATGATGTTTGTGATCTGTATCTGAGCTTGTACATGAGAGTATCATGAAAGCTACAGAAAATATGTTGAAAGCTTCGTTTGTGAGCTAAAAAAAGATCTAGTTTGATTTTAGGTAATATCAGACTATTTTTTATTGTGTTCCTATTTCTTCGCGATTTATGATATATTTTTGAAATATATCGAAACTACTTATTAGTGATCTTATGATCTATTTTGATTGTGCTATTTCTAAATTTGGGATCGCTCGGATGTATTTTAGAATGTTGGTTTCGCGAGCTGGATTTTTGAAAATTTTGTTTAAAATTTTGAAGAAAAAAGTCACATGTAGTGGTAATTTGTATATTCCAGTCACCGTGTAGTTGTATTTGCCCTTTTTAGAACCAATAATTGGCGTGTGCACGTGAAAGATTTGGGAAATTGTGCTCACACAACTGCCAAAAATTAAAATATAGAGTTTTTTTTGTGAAATTACACATATGGTCCTTCAAATTTTAATGTTTTGTGCACAAGTTCCTTCTACCTAAGTCATGCAAGCACATGTATTTATATTATATTTTTTTAACTGTAATTTCTCAAGACTTATATTTTTGAGTTGTTGTCCTATTATTATTCAATTGTCTATAGTTGTTGTTTTTTTATTAAATATACTGACTATGTGTTATTTTTTTTATTGGTTTATTTTTGTTTAATTTCATTTTTTGAATAAAAAATTATGTTATGTGTACAAAAAATAAAAACAAGTGAGACTTATTTGAAAAAATAAACTCAAAACAAAATATAAACAGAGTAAAAATATAATAAAAACAATATATTCATTTAAAAAAGAAAACAAAATAAAAAACACAATGAAAACAAAATATAAACAACAAAGAAACAAAATATAAACAACCATCAAACAAAGGAAAAAAACATAACAAAAAACAAAACATAAACAAGATCCAAATAAAATATAAACATTGTGATTTTATAATTTAAAAAAAAGTGGCACGCATGTAACTTTGAAAAAACAAGTTATAATTTAATTTTGAAAACTTAATTTCTGAGCCCCTCAAATTTGTCCAAATTAATAAGTCAATCATCGTATTTTTAAAAATAACAAGTTAGTTCTTCATGCATATTTTTTAATTAACGAAATTAACAAAAATATAACTTTACAAAATTACCCTATCTTAAATTCGAAAATCATGGTCATTCCAAACATTTTTTCTCTCTATCGAAACCAACTCCTCTCTCTGCTTCTCTCTCTAAAACCCAGACTCACACATCTCTTCCCATTCTACACCTTCAACCCCGACTCATATGCTCTTAGCAAGAAACAAATCATCAGCTAACAACCTCTCTTTGAACCCACCAAGCTGAAGCAACCACCGTGACTCAGCGAATTAATCTCAGCGTCGCCTTGCCTCACCGGACGAGATCTCCTCTATTAGGGGTTGATGCTTTTGGAGGGAATATGAGGTTGAAGAAGCACAAAACGTGTTGGTCTTGCTCGATTGTGTTGTGGGTCATTGTAGCTTTGTGTTTACAACAAGTGATGCAATGTCAAGATGTCGGTTCTTCTGTTTGGTTTCTTGAAATCGAGGCAAGAAATAATAGAAAGTCTTAGTCTTGAAAATTATATTGTTTTGGATTCTGGGTAGCTGATGAATAAATTATTTGATCAATATAGCTACTGAGTTGGATTCTGGGTAGTTGATGAACCGATCTATACCTTCTCTCTCTGGAAATTCTGATGTTCTTTAATTTTGCGAGACAACTAATTAAGTGGATTATTTGTTTTTGGTGGGTTGGTTTATTATGTGAGCAGTTAATTAAATAATGAAGAGAAGCAAGGCAGAGGGCGAAGAAGCAAAAATTGACCAACCTCATGACTGTTGAGACTAATATTTATGAATATGTTACTTGTTTTAGGCTCTGACATAAAGATTGCCCTTGCTAAAAAAAAAAAGGGAGTGTTTTGTGATTATGGTCTAATTTTGTATTTTTGTTGCTTGATTGTCTTCAGATTCATATATTTGTACGAATTCCATAGATTCCTTCTAGTAATTTGCTTTCTAACTTCTTTCAATTATCTTACAAGCAAGGTTGAATATGGATTATTAAGGCCCAATATTATTCTTCTCTTCTGGGAAATTTTTATTATCCTCTTGGAAGTTGCAAATTTAATATTTCCGTTCTTATATACAAAACTAAGATTCAAGACATTCAATTTGTGTTTCCTTTCTTCAAACAGATGTGATCGATCAGAAGAACAAAAGTTCTTTACATGAGTTTCTGATTTAGGGGTTTGATTCCAACTGACAGAGACAATTTGTGTTGGTTTGATTTTTTTTCGATTTTTCTGTTTTCTCAATTATTATTTGCATGTATTGCTAGAGAATTTTGATGAATATGGGTGGTTCTATGTGGATTGTGAACTAGAAAACTATGTAAAATCTTTTGGTTGTGATGAATCTTAAGTGAAAAGGAAATAGGATTTATATATTTTAGAATTATTTTTGTCTTTAAAATTTCATTTAAAGTGAACAGTATGATAGGTCTATAACTTACTAATCAAGGACGGATCATTAATGAAAAAATTTAAGTGTAACACTGTTTTTCACTTCAAAGATTTGTATGTAAGATTTTAAAAACACTAGAATCGATTAAATAATTAAAGCAAATATGAGAGACTCAAAAATTATTTTTTTTAATTTTTAAACATGTGTAGGTATAAATTCGAATTTTTTTCCCCATGAAAATAAAAGTAGCCCTTTTGGAAATCTACCCCTTCCCTCCCTACCTTCAAATTTCGTACATCTTAACTATGTGGATTGGGCTAAGAGGAGGAGTAAATCAGACTTAAAACCGAAACACAGTGACAAAATTGGTATGTTTCCAGAGGTAATCGGATTTAAAGTCAAAACTCCAGATCCTCTGGACAAATCACCCTTATTAATTTGATTAAAATGAGTTTAATTCTATAAAAAAAAAAGAATTTTGTTAGTTGATTAATAAGATTGTTTTTCTCTGAGTGGATCTATTGTTGTATTCAAATATTGTTGCGTTTTGTTTGATAACAATTTCTACCTATACAGCCCAAATGGGAATTATGCTATAATGATTGACATTTAATTTATTAGCAAACTTTGTTCCTTCTATTTTAGAAATGTATTTGTGAGTCGAATGTGATATTTGATTTTTATTTTAAGTTGTGTTTTAGCTTCAATTCTCAATTTTTGTTTCTATAAAGGGTGCGGTGGTTTCGGTTTTGACCTTTGTGATAGGTATTGTATTTCAGCTTCAAATTTGACTTTCGATTTCTGTAATTATATCTTAATTTTAGTTTTTGTTTCAGCTTTAATTTTCAATTTGCAATTGTGATTATGGTGGTTTTGATGATGGGTATTGTGGTGTTTTCGATTTCCTGTGATGTTTTTCCTTCAGGAGTTTTTAGTCGGTGGTAATATGAATGGTATTAACCTATTGGTCCATGGTTGTATGGAACTATGGATGGTTACGTTGATAGGGTTTTCTTCTTCTTCCTTTTTTTTTGAAATAAAGACCACCCCGCTAGAACTCAGGTAGACCGACTCAATTTCTTAGTGGTATAATATTTTCCCGATCTAACTAGATTGGCCTTGCAGAATGTGATAGCGGCAGTTGTATCAAAGGATTAGATTAGTATTTATTGATTTCGTTCATAAATACATGTTAGTCTAATGTTCTATATACTATAATGAATCTGTTTCATATCTGTATTTTGAGTCGATTTTGTTATTTGGTTCGACTTTTGATTCATTGTCGATCGAGGAGACACAAGAGGCTAGATAAAAAATCAGAATTTTGTAATTTTGACCCCACCAGTTAGTATGGAAACCCTGAAAACATAAATTGACCGAGATGGCAGTCGAAAACACGCCAGAAGGCACCACGCGCAATGCATGTGACGGTGTTGTGTGTGCAAGTGTGTTTTGACGTCTAAGGCTAACATGGAGTCTTTTGATTGGTTCAGTGGTGTGACATGGCCGAATAAGAAAATGCTACTTGGACATGCATTGTTGACTGAATGGATAACACGTGTATCATGTTGGCACATATGGTCCAACAATGATACGACATGTGGCAAGTGCGCCATGTGGTATCCTAGTCGACAACACGTATCATGTTCTGACTGTTGGTTTTTAATTCTTTAAAAGAAACATTCTTTGAAAAAAAAGTTAATATTCCAATTCTGATAAGTTATTGAGCTTGATTTGAATTCTTGAAAATAGTTGCTAGAAGAAGTATAGGAAAAAGAATTACCTATTTTTTGAAAATTGAAATACTTTCTAAATTTAAATAATAAGCTATTAATTTGCAATTTAGAATTTTATTTTTTTATATATGATCCTTTTCGTGTAATTCTAATAAGCAAAAAAATGTAGTGTCCTTATTAACAATATAACTTTGTGCTTAAAAAATAAGAAAAAATTTTAACCCGATAAAAGAAAATTTTGGAAAGTCCTCTTTGGAAGTGACACATAGAAAGTTAAAAGAAAAACCCACCATATACAATAGATATTTGATTTCGTAGGAATCGAGTATGTTTGATGATAATGAATTGAATACTTACAAAGTAAAAAAAATATTGTACTTTTTATACATTAAATAGTGTTAAATATGTTTTTGTATGCTCTGTAAATCCAACAAATTAGTGAAATATTAAGCATGCTTATCATTAAACGTTTTAATGTGATTAAAAAAGGCATGTTTATCATGATTCTATAAAAGACATGCTTGTAATTTATTAATTTGTAGCTCATTCATCATTATTCAAATAAAAGATATGTTTGTCGTTGATTATTTTGTTGTCATTCGAAAAAAATATATCGCTATTCAAATAAAAGGTATGTTTGTCGTTGATTTTGTTGTTGTCATTCGAATAAAAGATATCGCTATTTAAATAAAAGGTATGTTTGTCGTTGATTACTTATTGTGATTCGAATAAAAGGTATGCTTGTCGTTAACTACTTTATAATGATTTGACTAAAAAAATATACTTGTCGTTAGTCATTTTATCGTCCAAAAGGTATGTTTGGCGTTAAATACATTTTCGTTATTCAAATAAAATGCATACTTCTCGTTACTCATTTTATCAAGATGGTGTAGTTTGTCGTAGTCAATTGTTTGTGATCCGAACAAAAGGTATGTTACTCAGTTACAACATTTCTGAAAATTAAAAAATGGTTAAATACCTCACAAATAAACAAAACTAAAAAACTATCTATAAAGTATATACATATCATTTTCTATAGTAGTTAACAATATCATGAAAGATATCCCTACATATGCCTTTTAGGACTGCTACATAGTAATTTTTAAAGCACAATTTTAACAACTGCAAAAGCTCTCGACACCATTTCAATTTGATTTACGTAAGGATCTACATTTTTTATAAGGTGCTTCCTTTTTCAATACATTGAATAAAAAAATCATCTTGAGGCTTAATTAACCAATCAATCCTTTTAATAAGTTAACCAATCAGATTTGTAATGAAGTAAAACAACTGTGACCGTAATTGGCAGGCATTAATGAAATTGACTTAGTAGGCAAAGGATACTTTTCTAGATTCATGATGGTGCAATTAATTTGGAGAGAACAAGATCGGATAATGAAGAAGAAGATGACAGTAAAAGAAAAAAAAAAGGCATATGTATCTATAAAAGAGATGAAATTTGTCGAATGGTTTATATTATATGAGCTTTTTCTTGTTCTTCCACTTCTTCGTATTATTTTAACAAAATTCAGTAAACTGTTAGAATATGGTAGTTTATTATAAACGAGTAATTATAAATTATATGATAGTTATAAAAAATACAATCTTTCACATGATAATATAAGAAAAGTATTGAGAATTATAAAACTGCGGAAACATACAAGGAGGGAAACATGGGAAGTGCTTCTCTATAAAAATGTGTGTCACAAACAGCTTCCTTACGCGTCCATTGCTCACCAAAAGTATCATGCATTTCATTAACCATCCAATGAGAGTTGCTACATCACTGTTTCTCCCATATTACCCACCCTTAACTTGCTTCCACCTTAGCTTCGCTCATTTAACTCTAATCACCGACGATTTTGGCTATATATGCGAGACAAGTTGGTTATGTTTTGTGCAATACACTGATCACTCGAGGAAGATCATTGTTAAGTGCTTCTCTTTCTTTTTAGCTTCCCTTTTTCAAGTTTGTTTCTTGATCTTCGTTGATGAGCCTACATTAATTGTGGTTGTAGATGAGGAAGGTAGTTTATTTTGTGGTGCATTTTAGGAGACACTCACTAACATTAAATTTGAAACTATTTTTTAAATAAACATCGTGAATTTTGCTATTTTGGCCACCACTGGAGACAGTTGTAACTCCTTTTAGGTGTTGTATTCTTTAGCAAGGCTCCAATAGTGGGGGATCGTCTATGCTTTTTTCATCCACTGCTTGTGGGTTAGGCTAATAAAATCTCATTTGATCAAGTCTAAAAATATATCTTATATTTAATAAACCTATGTGTTTGGTTTTGACTTCGTTTTTGTTCATTTTTTGGTTGAATAGGTTGGAGAAAATGAACAAACAAGTGGTCTTGAGTGTCGGCAATCTTTCGGCAATATCAAGTGTTGGACCAAAGGGAGGGACGTTGAAAATGGTTACCAACTATGATGAAGGGTCCTCCTCAAGGCAACCTACTAGGAGTCTTCAGTTGAGGTCATTGAGTGATGAATGGAACAATCAGTTTGTGTTTTCTGATGAAGAAGAAACTATTGAGAAAGGTGAGTGTCGTATCTGCCAACAAGAGGACTTGGTCGAGAATTTGGCAGTTCCTTGCGCTTGTAATGGTTCAATGAAGGTATGTATCTCGTATTTAAAAACTAAAGTCTATAGTTGTCTCCATATTTAAAGATTCAAGATTCGATTTCTGGTGAGAGTTAAATATAAAAAAGAATATATGGAAAGGAAATTAATCTTTGATATTTCGTGAACTTCTTTATGTTGCTAGCTCAAATTTGTAATTCTTTATGCAATGGAACTCCTCCTTGTGAATTTAGGCACCTGCTATTTATTCTTCATATGCAGAAGCTTACAAAATGGAACCTACTTTAACTGCTACATTGGTTTGTCTTTTTATGGTTCGCTCTTTTCAATTACGTCAACTTTGTGGCGTATGTGCAAAATTTTGGCAGTCACTTAAAATTGAATTTAGTTAGCTATTCCTAATTTGAACTATATATTTATCTTTTAATCATGCCTTTGTGTATCAGTATGCTCATAGGAAATGTGTCCAACAGTGGTGCAACGAGAAACTGGACACTGTTTGTGAAATTTGTCGCAAGGTACATATTAAAACTTTCAATTGAGTGTTTCAATTATTATACAAATTAAAAGTATATTAATAGATTTTCCACTGAAATCTCCTCAAACTAAATTTAACATATGTTAAAATGATTACATTAAGAAGAAGTGAGGAGAATATGGTAGCTTCTTATTATGTGTTTGTTTATTAAGTTGATGTAAGAAAGAGATAATTGGATTTTTAGGAAAGAACGAATTGTCAATATATATATATATATATAAAATTCATTTTAGTGAAAGAAACGAAGAGCTAGAATGCACATTAAGATAGAAAATACGTGGGTATCACAAGAAAAAGAGAAAAAAGAAAGGAGCAATTTAATTAATATACAATTTTGAACACATCTCAATTTTTTATAATAAAGAGTGAAAAACTACTTTAGAATTAGACTAATAATCATTTTTTCTTCCTTAAAAGTCAGAATACTCATCAATATACTGATAGCTTGTTATTAAATAGATCTCAAATTTAAATTAACGATAATTGGATTGCATTGTGGTGTCGTCAACCAATGAACAATGGGGAAAAAACGATTTTTAAAGCTTTGATCCAATGAAAAAACTAGTTTTTATTCCTTTAAATAAAAAAGGCTTCGATCCAATGAAACCTGCTAGTAAAAATAATACTTAAGAATAAGGACAAGTTGAAATTAAAAACATTACAATTTTAGGCTGTGTTTTATTATAGAAAATAATTTCATTTTAAAAATTTGGAAAATTTAAAAATAAAATTAATTAAACATAGATTTTTAATTGTATAAATTTGTATAGATTATGAAAATAAATATTGTAAATTTTCTGTATTATCAATTTTGACAGCGTATTTTGTTATATATGTTAATTACTATTCCTACATATTAATTTATATTTTATAGATTATATCATTATCTGAATGATTATGTGTTAAATATTATTACAAATATATAAAAGGTACAAAACACACTTTCCTTTGTATATACACCCTAATTCAATTGAACTCAAATGCAATCAATTTGGCCTAATTAATTCATTTTTTGTACAGCTTTATCAGCCAAGCTATACTATTCCGGTGCCTCCCATACCACCTCCTCGTGAGAGAGACAACATCAACATAAGGCGAGCAACATTAGCAATACTTGATTACATTAGTAAATATTTGATCAAAAAAATTATATGCAGTACCATATATACAACTAACCTCATGATTTATATTTGTTCGAAATATTTCGGAACTATTGAGGTATACATCATACATCAAATTTATTATACCAATGTACTAACATATAAATTTGTTAAAAAATTAAGAGCTGGATTTTAATCGGTATAACTAAATGTATTCTTCGAACCAGCTCTAATTTATTGTACTTTGCAGGGTTTTTTTTTTACTTTTTGTATCATATTTTTTTATACGACAAAAATATTTTGAGTAGTGAGGGATTTATCTTGTTCTTCTATACCACTACTTTGTGGTGTAAATTAATAAAATTACCATTGATCATAAAAAACTAAGTTTATAAAAAGAGTCACAATTAGATAAAATTATGGCCACAAACAAATAGAGATATGTATAGGGATGAAGGAAAACGAGGGCCGGCGGGGCTTCGGGTCCCACTTTATTTGTATTAGTCATGTCGTAATTGTGTTATATCATTTTATTATCACACATCATAATACATTTATTATACATGACATAAACATTAAAAAAATAATTTCGTATTATTTGTATCCTGTCATAATTGTGTTATCGTGTCATAAATGTGTCAGAAATTGTTTGCCTTAATATATAGTGTATATGTATAGTATATTATATATATAACATAGTTTTTTATTAGATTTAATATATTATTATATATATTAATTTTCTGCTCTAAACTCAATTAATTAATAGTATAATCTTGAAAATTCAACATTATTCACTTTGATGATGTAAAAATTAGAATGTTTAAACTTGCTACTATTACTCTAGTTTGTTATCGAGCCCTCACCAATAATTTATTTTGGGCTTAATACATAATTTATTCCCTAAATTTGTACGTTTTCTTCTTCTGTTATTTTAAATTTTTTGAATGTTCAATTTATTCCCTGAACTTGTCAAAATCCTCTCAACTAAGGGTTTTTCTAATGTGTTTGAATCCCAAAATCATCCAGTTTACTTTTAAGTTATCGCTATTAAACGTAAAATGTTCAAAAAATAAAAAGAAACCCTGTAATAAACCCGCGATGAATTAAGAAATGTTGGTAAATTATCTAGTTTAATCAAGTTTAAGGGATAATTGAGACAGTTTAAGTAAGATCGGAGGGTAATTGAAATAATTTAAGCAAATATAGAGGGTAAGTTGAACGGTCAAAAAATTTAAAATGACAATAAAAAAACCGTATAAATTTAAGGAGGTAAGTTATGTATGAATCCTTTATTTTCGCTCCGTCACTGGATACGTACGGCAGAGATAGCACAAGAGTGGCAGGACATGCTACGAGAGACATGCGAGCACCACAGCCTGCAACTGTAGAGCATGATGTTGAACGCGTGCGGGAGGATGATTACGTAGAGCACCAAGGATTTAGTCTCCGTGGACTAGGCCTCTGTCGCATTGCAACCCTTATTGTAAGGGCTTAATTATATTAACTACTTAATTTACAATAATAAGTCATGAATGTTTTTGTTTAAATCCTAAAAATATTTCATTAAATTAAAAATATTTTTATCAGTAAATAAAAAATAATTATATTGGGATGTGTTACTGCTTTCTTACTCTCTACAATTTTGAAGGTTGAAGTGATCTTGGCGTTATGTAACGCAATGGTATGTATATATATATATATATATAATTATTGCTGTAAATGAAAGCATTTTTTTTTGTTTGACAGTTCCTTATAATTATGGTCATCAAGGATGCTTATTACAAGCCAGAACCACGACACAAGGAACTTTATGCTTTTCTTTACGTAAGTATTGAGAACATTTCTTTCTTTTTTTTTGCCATAAGTATTGAGATTTGAGAACTTGACTATGTAACTTCATATGTCGCTTTAAACTGATATAATTATTTAATTTCATATCTCACCGTAAAGTTTAAACTAACTCAAATAATTTAACGTTTGCATTGTTAATTTTGAAATTTAGAGGGGCTCTATACATCCTTTATTGTTGAAATATTGTATGATTTCAACACCACATGTCAGTTTTTACCATAATTAGCATTGATCATATTATTACTCACTAATGAGTTACAAATTCATTAGTATTAGAGTCAATTTAGTGCTAAGAGATGGTGAATTTGATTTCTGGTTGAAGGAAATAATTAAATGACTTAAAAAAATATATACTTTCATCCGGAATGCACACTAGTTAAACAATAACTATGTATAAGCAGGTTCTGGTAGGATTGCTTATGCCATGCTACGTTGCATTGTGGCTTATCCACCTGCGGAAATGTTGCTCTCGCGGAAACATTAGATACGTCACTGACTAAAAACTGTGGTAAACTTTGTTTACATCTTCATCTCTTTACTTGACTTAAGGTTTTCCATACTAGGATGAAAGTATATCAGAGTGACAATAGAAATTTCAGTTGTGATGCAGTTTGAAAAATGGCCAGAATCTGAGTGCCGACCTTTGAATGAACGACAAACACATGCAAGTGCTAAAGTTTGGGTGTCGCTATATATGTCAAGTACATTGCTTCTGTGTATTGTAGTTTTGTTAAATAAATCGAATTTTCTGAGGTTTTGTTAATGTTTCAGTGTTGTACTTCAATAACGTCCTTTGCAAATGTATGTAGTAATGTGATAAGGAGACTTTGATTAATCTTATTTCATCTGTTGCTGTTGAAGAATGGCAAATAACAATGTACTTTTGTAGACGTAGAAAATATTTCATGGTCTCTGTTTGAGGCTGCATTTCTTCTCCGCCCTTTCTTACTCCTTGTTTGCGTCTCTCTCTCTCTCTGAGTCAATTGCTCCATGTGTTGTGTGGTTTTTGATATGTTGGTTTTCTATGTGGAATTTGGTGTTCCAGTGTGGGAGCTGTGTGTTGTGACTGTGCAGGTGATTTTTGTGTGTATCATGACTGTGAGTGAATAAACTTTGTGCATGTCTTCACCCATACACCAAGTCAATTGATAGTTGACATTTGAGCAATGCACAAAATTTGGCACTAGCACCAAATATTTTATATCGGCGCATAACAACACACAGACCCACATGTCAATTGTCAATTGGCTTGGTATATGGTTGTGGACATGCACCAAGTCCGGACAAAAATTTCTTAAAACATAAAAAATACTCTAACCGTGGGATACTGTACTATTGTTGAGAATCTGAACTTGTTGAAAACAAACTCCAAACAAACTAGAAGGAACTTCACTGTTATTGAATAATGACTTTGGCTTATAAATAGCCATACAAAAAGGTTAACAGAAAAGAGAAAAAAAAAAAAGCAGCCCACGTTTTACACTAACTACCATGGTAAAGGACTAAGTCAAAACATGAAACAAAGTCTCCTACATAATAGGAATTATTGAAACAGAAAATCAGAAATTAAACTGAAAATCTTAAGTCTTAACATTCTCTCCCTTAAACTAATTGCTAATAGCAATTAGTTTACATTTGGAACTTCATGAACACCCATCAATTCTCTCAACTTAAAAAACAGATCAAGCTTGAGAGGTTTTGTCATCACATCTGCAATTTGATATTGCGTCCCACAATGAACCAACTCCACAACTCCTTCCTTTGTAAGATCTCGCAGAAAATGAAAACGAACTTCTATATGATTGCTTCGTCCATGGATCACTGGATTCTTTGATAGTTTAATTGTTGAACTATTGTCACAAAACATTGTAGTACAACTTCCTTGTGTATGACTGAGCTTTTCTAAGATTCTCCTTATCCAAGCAGCTTGACATGCACAATATGCTGCAGCTATAAACTCAGCTTCAGTTGTTGAGAGTGAGACAATAAGTTGTTTTTTTAGGACCAAGACAGCTCCAGAACCCAGCATGAATACATAACCTGATGTGCTTTTCCTGTCTTCAAAATCGCCGACGTAGTCGCTACCAGTAAAAGTGACTAATTTTTCACTCCCTCCCTTCTTGTAAAAAATCCCAAAGTTTGTTGTACCTTTTATATACCTCAACACCCTTTTTGCAACTTGTAAATAGAGCTCAGTAGGTCGTTCCATGTATCTACTGAGTAGACTGACTACAAACATCAAATCAGGTCAAGTTGTTGTTAAATACATGAGACTTCCTACCAATTGCTTGAAGAATGTTGCATTCACCTTCACTTCATTTTCATCTTTGAAAATCTTATAACCTGGAACAATTGGACTTTGAACAGAATTGCATTCCTCCATTCTGAATCTTTCCAGGACATCTAAAACATATTTCTTTTGACTAATGTAAATGCCATCAGTATTTTGATGCACTTCAACTCCAAGAAAGTATCTCATCTTTCCTAAATCAGTCATATGAAACTCACACATCATGGAATTCTTGAACTCATCAAACATTGACTGATCATTTCCAGTAAAAATAAGGTCATCAACATACAAGCTAACAATTAAAATTTTACCTCCTTTGCTTGTTTTGATGAACAAGGTTTGCTCGCTGTGACACTTCTCAAAACCTTCAATTAGAAAGTGTGTTTATATCCGGCTAAACCAAGCTAGTCGAGCTTGTTTGAGTCCGTTCAAGGCTTTCTTCATTTATATACTTTGCGTGGACTGTCTTTCTGTTCATAGCCCTTCGGTTGCTCAACAAATACCTCTTCACTTAGCACTCCATGAAAAAGAGTTGATTTCACATCTAGTTGGTAAATTGTCCAACCTTTTTGAGCTGCAAGTGCAATAATCATTCGAACTGTATCCAACCCTGCCACAGGTGCAAAAACCTCTGTATAATCAACTCAATGTTGTTGTGCATAGCCTTTTGCTACAAGGAATGCCTTGTACTTGTCGACCTCGCCATGCTCATTAAGCTTCGTTTTATAAACCCACTTGACATCGATCTTCTTTGACCATGTAGGTAAGTTAGTCAATACCTAAGTATCATTCTTCTCAATGTCATTTATTTCAGAATCTATAACAGCTCTCCACTTTGCACTTTTTACAGCCTCTTCAAAATAAAATGGGTCTACAGATGTAAAGAGTGAAAGATTAGTCTCATCTTCTTCTTCTTCTTCAGATAGACCCTCACCTGTTTCATAATCTCTCATCCAATATGGTGGCCTCCTAACTCTCCTTTCATTTGAACAAGATGAACTTCCTCCATCTACTGGATTCGAAATAACATTCTCAACCTCTCCTGCACTCCTGCCGTCATCATTCTCCACCACTTCATCACTAATCCTCGTTATCGCCCCCAATCCAAAGCAGCTACTACATGTTCTTCATAGCTCTTATCCCAGTCCCAAGATTTTTCTCCTAAAAAATTATGCCCCTGTTGATTTTAATCGTCATGGCTTTTGGATCATAGAGCTTATACACTTTAGACTCTTCACTAACTCCCAGCAACACACAAGTAAAACTCTTGTCTTCCAACTTTGTTCTCTTGACATCAGGTACATGGACATGTAAGATACAACCAAACACTCGAAAGTGTTCTACCGAAGGCTTTACTCCATTCCATGCTTCCTCTTGAGTAATGTTCTTCACTGCTAGAGTAGGAATTTGGTTTAGAATGTGCACAGCCCAATTCACAGCTTCTGGCCAAAATGTCTTTGGAATCTTCTTCTCCGAAAGCATACTCCAAACCATATGCATGATGGTCCGATTCTTTCTCTCTGCAACTCCGTTTTGCTGCGGAGTATGGGCTGCTGTCAGTTGCCTTTTGATGCCATTTTCTCTACAAAAATCATTGAATTCTTGAGAGGTAAACTCACCCCCACGATCAGTTCGTAAGCATTTAATATAGGAACCTAACTCTTAAAATGTTTGAATTAACAAAGGCTTCAGATTTTTTAACCAAGAAGTAAATCCATGCTTTTCGACTATAATCATCAATGAAACTGATTAGATTTCTCTTTTTGTTGTTTAAGAGAGGTGTAATCGGCCCACATATGTCAGCATGAATGAGTTGAAGTCTTTGAGTAGCTCTCCAAGTGCTCTTCTTTGGAATTGCATCTCTGTGTTGCTTCCCAATCATACAATCAGTGCACATAGTTGTTGAGGCTTCAAATTGTGGTATTCCATGCACCATCTTCTTTTGTTGAAGGATCCTCTAGCCATTGTGACTCAAATGTCCATATCTGCAGTGCCAAAGATGTGATATATCTCCTGTAATTGCATGAAAGCAAACTGGTTTCTTTGGTTGTGAAGCATCCAACAAGATAAACATCCTATTGGTGGACATTTCTGCTTGAATAATCAAGCCCTTCTCTAGATGATAGATCTTACATCTATTATGCTCAATAAGAATTGTGAGTCCTTTCTCTTGAAGCTGCCCAATACTCAGTAAATTGTTTTTTAGGTCTAGCACAAAAAAAACCTTGGTTACTAAATGAGTGAATCCATTCACTTTTAGCTTTATATTACCCCTTCCCATCACTGTCATCTTGTAGTCATTTCTCAACTTCACAGTTTGCCTGAAGCTTTCATCAAAGTCACAGAAAAGAGCTTTATCTCCACACATATGATTGCTGCAACCTGAATATAATAACCAGAGATCTATATCTGTAATTTTAGTTTCTTTCTCCTCGACATAAGACATCAACAACATCGCCTCTTCATCTTCAATTTCAGCATAATTTACCTCATTTTCCCAACTTGGGCACTCATATTGATAGTGTCCAAGTTTGTGACACTTGTAGCACTCTACAACAGCTTTGTTGTAAGAATTACGTCCTCTGTCTCTCCCTCTTCCTCGTATGGACCCGCGACCACGACCTCTTCCTCATGTTCTTTCTTCACAAGTGACCTTCAATGCCTGCTCTTCCCCTTTATACTTCTGAAACTTCTGTTCATGAACAATTAAGGAACTCTGCAGTTCATCAATTGATAGGCGATCAATATGCTTAGATTCTTCAATAGAACAAACAATATATTTGCATTTGTTGCTCAATGATTGAAGTATCATTTCTACTATTGTAACATCAGTCATTTGTTCACCATGAACCCTCATCTTATTGGCAACAATCATTACTCTTGAGAAGTAATCAAAGACACTCTCACTGGATTTCATCTTAAGAGTTTCAAACTCTTTGCGAAGAGCTTGAAGAATGGATCATTTCACTCTTTCATTTCCTTCATACTTCTTCTTCATGGAATCCCATATCTGCTTGGATGTATTCTTCTCAAGGATGGTTTCGAGAATAGTTTGGTCTATAGCCTGAAATAAATAATTTTTTACTTTCAGGTCTTTCAACTTCATTTCATCAAGTTTCTTCTGCTGTGTTTCTGTCAGCGTTGCTCCACTATCTGGTTCAACATAACCAGTCTCTACAAGACTCCAATACTCCTTAGATCTCTTTTGTTACTGCAAATCATAAAGACTGCTGCTTTGTTTCTTCAAGCCTAGTGGGAGCTCTGATACCATAATGTTGAGAATCTGAACTTGTTGAAAACAAAATCAAAACAAACTGGAAGGAACTTCACTGTTATTGAATAATGACTTTGGCTTATAAATAGCCTTACAAAAAGGTTAACAGAAAAGAGGAAACAATGCAGCCTACGTTTTACACTAATTAACATGGTAAAGGACTAAGTCAAAACATGAAACAAAGTCTCCTACATAATAGGAATTATTGAAACAGAAAATCAGAAACTAAACTAAAAATCTTAAGTCTTAACAACTATATGTTATTCAATTATTGGCTTGCTGCATGAGTAGAAACATGTACCAAATGTAGACAAGAATATCACAAATTCTAAAATATTGTGTTGTTGAGTATAATTAAGTTGTGTATAAATAGAGTATTGTAAACCACTCTTAATCAGTGAACATAAACATTATGCTTCTCTGTCTCGTTCCAACATTGAAATTCTCTTTCTTTTCTATGTGGTTCAATCTATCTTTTCCACAAACAAAAACGGTTCATATAACAAGATTAATACATCTTGCATCTTCCAAAATCCGATTAGGTCGGTTTGTTTTGATTTCAACCCTAAACCGACCAAACCAACCGGTGCTCAAAGCTTAAAGCACAAGTTTGTACTCAAATCCTGTTTGATGAAATTACACAAAATAGCCACTTTTTGAAACTATGGTTAAAAATAGCCACCCAACTTTTGATAATGCAATTGTAGATTTTAATTTTGTAATTTTGCCCACTAAAGAGATAAATCCGGTCATAGTTTCAACCAAGTTTCAATAATGTTTCAATTAAGAAAAATGCACTACAATATCAAAACTAATATAGTAATATAGATAATAAAAAATCAAAACTAGAATGAAACATACATGAAACCCTAAATTATTTTATTGATGTGTTTTGAACTTGTTGAAATGCATTTGTTAGGATATTTTAATCCAATTATTTTCGGTTAAAATCTCTTATGTTTTTTGGATTAATCAATCAAAAACTTTAAGTTCGATTTTGTCAAGTTTTCAACACCTATTTCTAAGGAGATCTAGTTGATCCACATTTTAATTTATGTGTGGCTATTTTCAAACAAAAATTCAATATTTCAAGCATATTTGGTTAAAGTTTTGAAGTAGTCATTTATAAAATATATTTTAGTTTGACGGGTTACTTGTGTAAAAAACCCATCATGTTTTGGTAGACATAGAATCGCTACCTCGGGCTTGGGCCTAGCTTTAGTATAGGCTCCATCTTGTTTTTGTGGGCTCCTATGGATTCAGTTTTGTTGGGCCATCCATAAGTTGATTACTATCTTGGGGTAGGGTTGTAATCGAGTCAAGCTGAGCTCGAGCTCGTAATGTTCGAACTCAGCTCGATTAAAGTGAGCTTGAGCTCGGCTCAAATTTAAACCAAGCTTCTATTTGTATTCAAGCTTGGCTCGACTTATTCATTTATTATTCGCGAGCTGCTTGAGCTTGGCTCGTTTAAAATTTTGGCTCATTTGAAGCTCGTTGAGGCTCGAGACTCGGCTCATTCAGGCTCGAAACTCGGCTCGTTCAAAGCTCGAATTTAACATAATACATAAAATAAAATTATAAAAATACAATAAAGTCATAAATAAAACAAACCTGTTTTTTTAACATTCATGCTTTCAACATCCAATGACAAAAAAAAATCAACATTTAAAGAAAAAAACATCATAATATTTCATAAACACACAAAATACACATAATAATCCACAAATCCATAAAAAGAAGCCAAATTTGTCTAGATTTAAAACATGAAATAAAATATTTTTCCAAAAGGACCAAAATATCAATATATTCTTCAAGTCACCCATTCACTAGAGTTGATATTCAAAAACTTCATCGGTAGAAGCATTTTACAAAACAAAATTGAAACTATTAAAACATTCGAACAATATGAATAAAAAAAATCTAAAACAAGATTTTTAACAAAAGAAAATTTGAATGAGGACGGCGAGAGGGCTGCGGGAGAGAGAATGAGAATGACTGAAAGAGGGCGGTAAGATGGTGAGGTCGTAAGGGCTGCGAGAGAGAGAGTGATAGTGACTGAGTGAGGGCGACAAGATGGTGAGGGCTGCGGGAGAGAGAGTGAGAGTGATGGAGTGAGGGAAGCAAGATGGTGAGGTCGTGAAGGCTGTGGGAGATAAAGTGACAGTGACTGAGTGAGGGGGGCAAGATGGTGAGGGCTGCGGGAGAGGAGTAAGAGTGATTGAGTGAGGATGGCGAGATGGTGAGGACGACGATACTGAGGGCGGCGACTGGCGAGAGACTGAGAGAGTGAGTGAGAGACTGAGAGTGAGAGTGGGAGGCCTGAGAGCAGTGACCATCGACAACGAGAGAGGGTTTGTGAGGAGTGCCGGTGTGAGAGAGTGAGAAGGATGAGTGATTTTGGAATTAGGGTTTGTGCAGGAGTGATGAGTCAAGTCTGTTGGAATTAGGAAATGGGCCAAATGGGATGACTTAGTTTCAAAACTACATAGTTTTGTGGTAAGATATTGCAAATTAAACAATATAATTACAAATATAAATGTAAATATAATTATATAAATATAAATATTGCAAAGAATTATTTATAAATATAAATATTTTTAGAAACAATAATTACATATAATTTATTTGCAAAAACTATTACTTTAAGATAATACTTTAATTTTGTGATAACCTAAGAAAAAAAATGTATTATATCAAATTGCAATAGATCAAACTAGACATTTTCTTATTATGTTTATTATGTTTCATCAAATTGCTTCTCTTTCCTTCTTCACAAGTTTATGATGTTTCATTAAATCGATTTTATTTGATTCTCATGTTAATTAAACGAAAACAACATCTAATCTACTAAAAATGAATTATAAATATATAACATAGACTATTCAAGAAACAAAAGCATGTGTTATATTATATGTATATATCATACTATATTAAAGGTCTAGCGTATATGCCTTAATATATTATAACTTACAGAAATTTTAGGTATATACCATAATATTTTAGAGCTTTATGGGTAAATACCATAGTGGTGTACTTTTGTACATCTCAACTTAATGTTGTGTACACCATTGTATCCCTAAAATTTATGTTGTGTACACCTTTGTAGTCCTAAACTTTATGTTGCGTACACCTTTTTAGTCTTAACATTCATGTTGTATACACTTTTGTACGCCTAAATTTCATAAAATGTATACTTCCGTACACCAAAAAACTCATGTTGTGTACACATTTGTGGTCCTAAATTTCCTGTTATGTACACCTTTTTAGTCTTAAAATTCACGTTGTATACACTTTTGTGGGCCTAAATTTCATAAAATGTATACTTTCGTACACCAAAAAAACTCATGTTGTGTACACCTTTGTAGTCCTAAATTTCATGTTATGTACACATTTTTAGTCTTAAAATTCATGTTGCATAAATTTTTTACTTCTAAATTTCATAAAATATATACTTTTGTACACCAAAAAATAATGTATACTTTTGTACACCTAAATTTCATGTAATACAGACCTTCGTTATTCGTAGATCTAAACCTTTATTTTAAAAAATAGTGTAGAACATGAACTTTAGAATCAATAGTTTATGTTTATATTATTTATATCACATATTTTGATATAAACATATTATTTTTCTCTAAGTAAATTGTTAAATTATTCAATTTCTAATCCTATAAATAATTTGTTCACTCATCTTAATATGAAAATATTTTGGACATTGCATTATATACCAAGCAAAATAAATTATTAAATTCTAAAATTTGAAATTAATTACATATAATAAAACATAATAAATAAAAATTGTTCATATAACATTACTTATTAATGACATAAAATTCTAATAAAAATATACAATACTTAATATATATAAGCATATTCTTGGGTAAATAAGTCCAATTTCGAGCTCCTATATGAGCTCTTATCAAGCCTGTTTACGAGTATATTATCGAGCTTGTTCACGAGTCTGTTATCGAGTTACTCGCGAGCTTTCGAGTCCGAGTTTTGCTTGTTCGAGCTCGGTTCGTTTAAATAATCAAGCCTTATATTTTGTTCACAAACATGCTCGTAAATAAATAAGTCGAGTTCGAACGAGCTTTTATTGAACTTGAGCTCAAACTCGAACTGCTCACGAACAGCTTGATTCGTTTACAGCCCTAGCTACATGTTGTATCAAACAAATATGTATTATATTTTAAATATTAAATATTATTAAAATATTATATACCCATGAGTGTCAAACGAGTCCAATAAATAATGTACAACTAATATCCTATAACCTATCTTTTAGGTGACGTTTGTTTGAGGGATATGCTTACAATATATTTATTATTTATGCATATTTATTTTATTTATACATATTTAGTTTTTGAAAAAACATGTCAATATTTACTTTTTTACCATTTAATATGTTTCTACAAATTCCCGTAAAAAAAATATGTTTCTACAAATTATATCTATAAATTGCTTTTTTTTTTAACGATGTATAAATTGCTTTTGTAATTTACTAAAAGAACAAACATAATATATTCAACATCTCATAAATCTAAAAAAAAGAGTCAAATTTTCTACTTTTTTACTATATAATTTATTAATTTATAATCTATTCTAGTAATTCATTACTTAATCTACTAAACCTAAACAACTAAGAACTTTTTTTCTCGAAGGAGTCTGTAAACTAGTCTATTTACACAATACGGAATTGGCAACTCTAAGAGACTAGACAACCCTAGAAACTTTCTGAAAGATTGCGGAAAGAATGTGCAGAAATAGAAAAAGGAGCTGTAAATTGTTAGTCAATGATTTTGAGTGACTTCTAAGAAACCAGGTCATTATGATTTTACAGTTTTAACTGTTTAAAAGATAAGTTCACATTGAACAATAGAGAAATAAATATTTTATAATAATGAAAAATACAATTGGGTTACTTTTTTTGCCAGGGTCAATTGGGAGGGATGAACTTAAGGCATTATGCGAATGTATGTATTGTACGTAGTTGGAAGAGTGGAGTCTTGGGTTGGCTTGGATGGCAAGAATCAGAAACAAAGGTGTTCCATTTCATGCTGTGTTGTTATGAATAATGAATGATACATTGACCAAATAAAGTGAGCAATTATATATGTGGACGTTGCATCCGAAAACGTGTTTGAATTTATTACCTTTTGTTTCTTTTCAGTCGGACCAAGTTTCAAGGAGTACGTACTCAAGGGGTAAAATGCACAGAAAACAGATATAAGAAAGGAGAAGGGGAGGTCTATCTCATTGTTCGTTTAAGATGAAACGTAAGAGAAGTAAGATGAAAAGAACTAGCCCAAGTAGCTTGGTTGAGATGATCTTGCCATTATTTTTATATTTTGAAGGTTGTGAATTCGAGTCTATTAAGGAGAGAAAAAAGGAATTTAAGAGTAGTATATATATACATTGTATTCAAGTTAAAAAAAAAGTAAGATGAAAAGAAGAAGAAATTATGCACGTATTTATTTTTCTCCAATTTGAGAGATTTGAGGGTGATGTGCAACAATTAATAAATTAAGTAGTTGACAAAATGGTCTTTTTTTTTTTATAAGGGATGTCTAATTTTTTTCATGATTGTATCGAAATAAAATAACAAGGGAAGAAAAAATTTAATTTCTCTTCCTTATAACTATGCAAAAGTATTATCCATTTTAAATTTGTACAATTTTTATTAAAAGTATGTCTTGGTGAGTTAAAAGAAAAAAAAATTATAAACTATTTTTGCAATCGTATGTGAAAATCATAATAAATTAGCAGTCTCTCAGTTAAGTCCAAAAGACTTGGAGCATCATGAACCGCAACAATTAATATTAACCATGTTTTTGGCAATTGCATGCCTAATTTGTTGAAGTATTGTTCGCTTAGGCTGCCCACAACCTTGTTTCTAGCCTCACATACTGGGACGTGTTAATGTGTTTTGGTCTGTTAGCTCATCCTCCTACGGGAGGACGGGCTAGCTGTCAGTGGACACCGCGCCTGACATTTTTATTTTTTAAAAAAAATTAAAATTTGACCGTTGGATCTGATTGATCCAACGATCATATTTACTCCAATGATAATATTATCGTTGGAGTATCGATGGGGCAAAAAAATTATTCTTTTGGTCCCTAACGACTAATTTTACCCATTTTCCTATAAATACCCCCTAAACATATTTTTTTCTATCATTTTTTCACTTCAAACACTCATTTATTTTCCTCAAACTCTCTCAACTCTTAAAATTTCTCTCTAAATATTTTTTCAATGGATCCCAACGATTTTTTCGATTATTTTTCAAACAGCAAAAACAAAACAATGGAAGAATTTGCATTTGCAAATATTTCCTCCTCTTCTGATGACGAGGAGTTTAAAAAAATTCGAGATAATTTCAAGCAATCTATTTGAAATGATCTTGTTGAAGAAGAGATGTT
>CAODLS010285877.1:0-27179 GCA_948243855.1 Flueggea neowawraea | reverse complement strand
GAAGCATAAAAAAATATTATTCTAAATATCCCTAGTCGATTATTGTCATGGGAGTGGCAATAAACCAAGGCTAGTATGTGCTCTGTGAGATTATCATATTTTACTGGTCATAGGATATGAGATATCAATCATAGAACATAGAACATGTTAGAGAACAGTGTTTTGGATCGATCCGCTTATGAGAATACTATATGGTTAAAAGGTCATAAATATTTCTCATACAATGCTTATACTTGAATCCCTCGACCTAAAATCACTATGGATTCTTGGGTGATTTCTCGCATACTTTGACATAAGCCTAACGTTATTCGTAAATGAATGGCAAATATGGGTATGATTGGGTATGCCAAAAGTCATGCTAAGAAACATGAGTGAAGTGAAGGGATTTCCTCTCTCGAGAAGAGAGAAGATATAACCGGCCACTTGATTAATGAAACTGAGTAGCATGTGGCCACACCAAAATAAGATGATAAGTGTTATCATTTATTTGACTTAGATTAGATCACTAAAAGATCAAGGAAATGTTTTAGCATAAATAAGGGTGACTCGTTTCATGCCTTATGCTAATTTAGATATCGGGAGGCAAAGGGTTGTATAAGATTGTATTTAGGTTACGTTGATTTGTAATTGACATTCACTTCAATTTAGGTAATCATAATGTCTTGCTAGAGACCAATTATGATTTATGAGCTTTAAATTAATTTTGGGGTCCATTGCCAACATTGAATGAACCTACAGGATCGTACACAGTAAAGGTCTGGGTTAGGACTGAGGCTAATTTTCTTGTGGGGCCATTAATTTATGTTAATGATTAAAACATAATGAAATAGGCTCTTGATGGATTCGGCACACTCATTTTTTAGGCCATAAAGAATTATGAATTCGTCCTACTAATGTTGTTTTAATTAAAATGTTTAATTAAATAATTAAAAGGGAAGGAAGAAGACTTGTTGTTTAAGTAGGGACTTATACAAGAAGCAATCTCCTATTTTATAGGAGGAGAGAGGTCGGCCACACTAGTGTGCAAACTAGGGTTTGTGCAATGAGAGGGTGGCATCACACAAGTTAATTCCAATTAGGTTTAGTCTCCTATTTTTTATGAGTTTTGACTGGCCACAAATTGCTTGCTATCTAGGGTTTTATTTGTGAAAAAAATACTCTAATTGTGGGAAAATAGGTCACGGCATAAAATACACCAAACCCTAAAAGGATTTCGGAAATTCCTCACTCTTCCCTGTGCAATTATAGCTGAAAAACAAAAAGCAAGAAAAGAGCTATTGATTGCTAGCACACGTGATCCTAACCCTTTGATCTTGTGTGTGTGAGAGATTAGAGGGGAGTCATCATTTGGCAGTCCCTAAGTCAGTAACAATTCGGCATTACCTAAGGAGAAAGGGATCAAATTTTGATCCGGGCTCTTTTGGTGTTTGCTGAAATCCGGTCATCAAAGTAAGAGGTAATAAAATTCTGCACTTAATTTAATACGATTATATTATCAAAATTGGATCATGTGGCGTGTTTCTTGTGTTTTTTGTTGCATATAATGTTGATTAGTCGCATAAGAAACCCAACATTTCTCATAACTGACGATCAAAGCATAGTGCTAGTGGATCAAGACAAGCCCACGTTTAAGCCTTTTGGTTATTACTACAGCAAAAAACACAAAGAAACCATCCAAGGAACATGCATGTACAGAACAGAAATTTGGTGAGAAGATTTATACCTAAACTTGTGAAAAAACGAATCATTTTGCCACCAAAAGAACCGAGTAAAAAAGACAAGTTTTTGACCCATTTATCCTTGTTAATGCCACTAAAAGGACTGCCCAAAAAGCTACACGTCTCTACCAAATCACATACACAACAACCTAGTGTGCTAGCACAAAGAAAAGCTTCCCTTTCTTAGCCAAACTATTCAATTTTGAACAAAACCAAAGAGAAAACGTGTTCTCTTGTTCACAACAAGTTTGGAAGCCTTTTAATCACAAGGATAGGAGAAGGAATCAAGTACCCTTTCCCTTTTTCCTTTAAGATTTTGGCTAGACAAGTGAAGAAAAGAGATGAGAGAGTTGAGAGAGAGGGGGACGGCTGGGGTTGGAAGAAAGACAGGAAAAATGAGAAAACCCTAGCACGTCTTTCTCTTCGTTCCTTCTTATACTAGACCGAACCCTAATGCCCACTTATGACCAGATTTTTCAATTTATTTAGACCCCAAATGGGTTGGCCACCCTCTCTTAAAATAAGGCTTAAAAATATAATGGTTTGGGTTGAAAACTAATCACATAGTTAAGTCCAATCCATTATAAAACCCATGTTTTAAGTCCATTTTAAACAAGGCCTTATTTTTTCTTCTTCCATTAACTAATTAACTAATTTAATTAGTCTATATTCATTGGGCCAAAATTGACACTCAATGGGCCTCAATGCATTCCCGTAAATTACAATGCCCAACTTATCTTATCTACACAAATAGGTGGCATATAAGAAAGATGCATTTTTTTATTTTTTTTCTTTTGTTTAACCATAAATCATAAGCGGTCTCTAGAAAGACATTATGATTACCCAAATTGAGCGAATGTCAATACGCATTAACAAGACCTGTCGCAACCTCATACAACCCTTTGCCTCTCGATATCATTATTAGCATAAGGCATGGAAAGTCATTCTTATCTAGCGCTAAATCATTTTCTTGATCTTTTAGTGATACTGACTAAGTCAAATAGACGATAACTCTTATCATCCTATTTGGGTATGGCCATACACTACTCAGTCTCGCTTATCAATTGGCCCATAATATCTTCTTTCTTAACGAGAATGACAATTCCTTTACTTCACTCATGTTTCTCAGTGTGACTCATGGCATACCCAACCATACCCATACTAGTCAACTAGTTATGGCCACGTTAGGCGTATGTCAAAGTATACGACAAATCACCTAAGAATCCATAGTGAGTTTAGGTTGAAGGGTTCGAGTCTAAGCGTTGCACGAGAAATACTTATGACATGCTACCATGTAGTATTCTCATGAATGGATCAATCCAAATCCATTGTTCACTAACATGTATCTATGTACTCTGATCGATATCTCATATCCTATGATCCGTAAAATAGGATCATCTCAAAAGATATATATCATCTCAAAACGTACATACTAGTCTTCATTCATTGTCATTCCCATGAAAATAATTGACTATGGATATTTAGAATAGTGTTGTTTTACGTATTAAGGTTTTACTATCCAAATCATATTTGATAACTTAATCAGAACCACTATCCACGGATAATTCATCCAATTAAATATACACAGAAATAAGAAACAAGATGAAAAATGCCTTATATATATATATATATATATATATCAAATATAATAGGGTTCAAATACAATGTGCTTGGGGCTAGGGCTTACACTAACAAAGATGAAGACCCGAATGATCCCGTTTAAAATCAGAAAATCTGCCCATACTATTTCCACCTTTAGATGCTTGAGATAAGGCTGGATACTATTTATGCTTTCCAAATCTAATACTAGATTATTCTGGGCCTGATGTAAGCTCTTTCATCTCGTTCACCAATTATAAGCATCACCTTGGAGCAAAAAAACAGCATAATCAAACTTCTCATCTAGCATACACTTCATCAGATTGAACACCCTTTCTGTACTTTCCAACCAAGCTTTCGCTGCAGCAGGATCAATGGTGTCATGAAATGGATTAACTCTAAGTTTTCTCAGCTTTTCAAAATGATGTTCTCTAGGAACTGGAAGGGCATGGCCAACCTCGTCATTATTTTGATGCAATGCATGTGCATCTCTATCTCTATCAGTATGTAGTGTATGAAATGCGTCAACAGGGTCTCGGTCAACCGATCTCTATCTCCTCCAAGTTCCTCGTACTATGATTCTACATATGAAAATGATATGTCAAATACCACATAGTTTATGCAATTCAAATGTAATGCATGTATGATTGGCCATTTAAGACCTAATCATTGCTATGATACCAATCAATGTAACACCCATACTCCTATAACACAAATTCACCTGGTTCATAGCATATAACAATAATTACATATATACAAATAAATTTACAACAAGTTCTTCAATATAAAAATAATCGTAGAGTCATAACAAGATTGTTTGTAAATAAAACTAAACTTTTAAATATAAAATTTGTCATATAATACAAGCCAAAATTGGTAAAAAAAAGTGCTACGTGATGAGCCATGAAGATATGATCCTTAAAACCCCATATGCACAAGTGGTAAGGAAAGAGAGAGAGTGATCACGACATCCTGACCTCTGTCATGTCATAGTGTGTACAAGCCTAAAAATCGGCACAAAAGTTAACTTGATGATACCTAGGAAAAATTTAGCGCTTTATATGAGTTGCAACTCAATAAGGAACCCAATATATATCAAACATTATAATAAGGTACAATATATACAATCAATCCAATAGACAACAAATAATCCATGTTTAATAAACATTTGATGCAAATCCGTTTATTTCGGTAATGGCCCAATATGTCAAGTATTGCCCGAGTTTCCAATATAATAGATCTCAAGTATCTTTCCAGTACCAATAGAATTGACCCGTAGATCTGATCACATAAATCAAATAACTCGTTGGGCAGCCCAATATAGTAGAATGGACTAGAGATGGCTCATATGAATTTTAGCTGTGTATAGCACTTAGTTCTATCTACTTTCTCATATAACCAATATTTCCAATGGAATTACACATACATGAACACATTGGACTTACCATTCCTTTTAAGCCACATGAAACAAATGCAAAACATATACACAAATGTAGCTCATGCATCCAACATCTCGTCATCAATATTCAAGTTCTTATCATATAAAAATTCATCAATAACCCATAATCAAATTATTAACAATAACCAATGCCAATAATTCCATATATTTGATTTCAGCTCATAACAATACAATACATCATACAATATACAATATAGCATGTAAAGCACGTAATGGGTTCACTCACAAGACAAAGCAAGTTTGAGTCTCCTAGCTCACCTATGGAGCCTCTCCAAAGCCCTTCTCACCTAATACACATAATCACACAATTCCCTTTCAATACGGAATGCATTTGTACCAGCGTATGAATACAATGCTCGAATGATGCATGTTCCAATGTGGACACTTCTAATATGTACTTATACATGCAATTTGGTATGAATTATGGATTATCATATGTTCTAGACCACTTTTAAAGGCGTCCCATATTCAACGACAATTGACGAAATGCAAATTAATCCTATTTACACATTCTGGCCAGTTTGTGTTTTCCTCTCCCGTTGACAATCAAATGAACTCATGATATTCTCAAGTTTAAATCATGCATAAAAAACTTATAAGGGTTTACTTATACCAAATATCGGACTCTAATGCACCCAGATGAGGTCTAAGCATAATATGGAACTACAGCTTTTGCTAGATTAGACTTGTTTACACTTGTTCATATTCATAGTCCGTTTTACATATAATTAGCATCTAAAACTTTACATTAATAGACTAGACGTAAAAATAAAAAACTTTCATGTTTAACACTTTGACTAAATTCGTCTCTAAATGCATCAAAACAAGGTTACGATACAGAATGAAATCTAGACCTATATACCAATTCATATGATTTTATGCTTAGTTCATGCTATAATCCCTTCAATCAACATTAGACATCTAAATAAATTTTATTAAGAAAATTAAATTGATAAAAATGAAGAGACTCACTTACTTTACTCCTAGGATGCAGTAGATGCAAAACTAACGATTTCTAGCTTTCCTAACTAATTTACTAAGCAAATCTTTTATTCTCCTATTTTCTTTACCTTTTCTCTATTGTTTTCTCTCAAATATATGACCTGAGCATGAAACAAATGAGCGCTACTTGCTTAACATCATATTTATCATGTTTAGCTCAAGCACAAGGTGGCGACGTGCTTAGTTTGGTCCAATCAGAAACTTCCACTTTTGTTATTCATATCTGCTCTATTTCTTAACACCTAAGGTTACTTATGTTGGAATCCTTGGCACCATACACGCCGCAAAAAAATATTTTTTTTGTCACAAACTCCACCAAGGATCCAAGCAATTCGATAAAATCGACTAGGGAACATGTGTTCACCTCGTTTTGCTTAAACAATAACGAGAAGATGTTGTTGGATTTGAGTCACAGATGCTGCAGGATGCGAACGCCCTCTAGTGGTATCCACACGCACAACCTGCTGAAGTGTGCTAGCACCGAATTTTAAGGACACTCTCAAAATAAAACCATGGTATTTTTCTCTCTTTGAAGTGAAGTGGATGGCCAAAAAAAATTATTAGGGTGTGCTAAAAGGCTTATTTATAAGCATTAGTAAACCCTAGCCCTAGTCTCACTAGAAAACCTAAGTCCTGTCTAACAAGAATTCATTTATCCTAGTCTAACAAGGATAAACCACTTAGAGAGATTTTTATTAATTAATATATATAAAATTTGGCCCTATTATTTATTTCAATAAATAAAATTTTGTTCCACTATATTTATAAATATTAATTACCATGTTGGCCAAGTCAAATTCCTTCTTAGTTGACTAAGTCAAATAAACTCTTACTTTTGTTAACTAAGTCAGATAAACTATTTTGACTATGTCAAATGAATTTTAATTTATTTTAAAACTATTATAAAACAAATTATTTTATCATAAAATAATAGCAAGACACATCATAAAATATATAGCACAGTTCATGAGTGTGTGACACTGTAGGTCCACTCAATTGGCAGTAGGCCCAAATAACCATTTTGGCCCACAAGTCCTAAGCGGGCTCTAGCAAGTCATTATGACTACCCAACATGAGCGAATTTGATGACTCGACAAAACCTAATGCACAATTTCGATATTTAATCGTTTTGTCACAAGGTATCTCCATTAAGCATTATATAGCTTCATCAAACATTTTTTGATACCCAAGTAGACTAACCAAAACAAATGATATTGATAACCCCTATCAATTTCATTCGAGCACAGCCATGCATTTCGTCAGTCCTACTTGTCAAGTGGCCAAGAGATATCTCACTCAAATAAGAGCGGGACAAATTCCTTCATTGTCACTCACATTCCTCCACATGATTTACTATACGTCCAATTATAACTTATATTACCTTCTGTTATGGATGATGTTGAAGTATATCAAAACATAAAGATCCTCATGTAGGAATCAATGGTGAATTCAGGTCGAATGACTCAAATATCACTATTGCAAAAAGAAATATTGATGACATATATTCCATGTAGTATTTCTCATAGTGGGTCAGTCCAATATAATGTTCCCAACATGTATCTATGTTTTGAGTAACATTCATGTCCATGATCAGTAAAACATGATCATCTTTCAGAGTGCATACTAGTCTTAACTCATTATTATTCCCATGATAATGAATGACCGAGGATAATTTAGAATAATGTTCTTTTATCTTAAGATTTTACGATCAAGTCATGCACTTGATAACATAAGACATAATTAACTATTCATGGATACTTTTATCAAGTTAATGCATTACAAAATAACATTATAAAAAATATGCCAAAATGAAAAACCTCGAATTTTAAAAATAACAATATAAATGACAATGTACATATGATTGGGCTAGGGCATATCACTAACAACTTAAACCTGAAGTAACTAAATAATACTAATTTGTACAATTATCTAAATGTAATTACAAAATCACCAATTTACCTCTCTTTCGTAAATGTCGCACTTTTGAACTATGGTTATCCTATTGATAAACATTTTATCAATCTTGTAATTTATTCTAAAATATTCTCTAACCATATGAACAATATATGGAACTTTTGATCAATAAATATTGTATGCAATACATGCTCGTGTATATGCTCTTTTGGTCATGGTCGTGGCAATTCTCCCCTCCTTAAAGAATTTCGTCCCGAAATTCAATACTTGAATCCGAGAACAAGTACAGATAAGATCTTCTCATGTTCTCCTCTGTTTCCCATGTCACTTCTTCTTTTGAATGATTCCTCCACAACACTTTAACTAAGGAATGGAATAATTTTGCAACTGTTTGATTTTGTAATCAAGTATTTGCACCGGTTTCTTAATATAAATCATATTCTCTTTGATCTCTACCAGTTCATTCTTAAGCACATGTGAAGGATCTTATTGGTACTATTGAACCATACTAACATGAAAAAATCATGGATCCCTGATATCTCTAGTGGCAAGGCTAAATGATAAGCAACTGGACCGATCCTCTCAAGTATCTCGTAAGGACCAATGTATCGTGGACTCAGTTTACATCTCTAAGTCCTAACAAAAGATTAAGCTACCATGTTTATGTTCAACAAAATATGACAATAAAAATCAACATAAAACATGATAACACTAAAGATAAGAAGAGAAAAGAGATAAAACGGATGTAGATACGCCTCTCTAGGTAACCTTCGAGAGAAATCTCCAATCTTTAAGCCAATCACCTTCTCCTTCTTTGGAACCCTAACTATGTTCTTACAAAATAAAAGACATAAAAAATAAAATAAAGTGGTCTTTCAATGTGTGAAAGATGGGAGAAGTGTGGTTAAGGGGAGGTATTTATACCCATTTACATATGGTGAAACCCTAGCCTTATAGTGCCAAAAATGCCCTTAAATGTATTCCAAGTGGATGCCTTTGGTACACCAAAAATATTGAAAACCGACTTAACTTTTTGACCCCTTTAGGTCGGCCACCGGCGGCGCTATGACCGTTTGCACAGGCGTGGCAAGTTTCTACCCGAAATTCCCACTTGCAGCCCATCACCAGGGTCTTGGCCACGGTCGTGATGGTGATTGGGGTCATATTGTGTCCTCACCACCATGGTTATGATCCACTGTTTTGCCTATAATTTTTACGTCGTTTTTCGTCCCTTTTTTGGTTTTCCAATCCCAATTCATCCAAATCATTCAAGACATAAACAAAACACAAAAAATGTATAAATATGACATTAAACATTCAATCATATGTCAAAAGTGTATAAATTCTTGCTTGAATAATTGTGTAATTTTAGGGCATATCAAACTCCCCCACACTTACTCGTTTGTCTATTCCCAAGCAAACCAATCTCAAACTCGATGTAAGAATACAAATTTGAATCGAAAAGGTTGAAGCCTTCTTATATCATTAAGTATCCAAATAAATAACAAAGAGAAAAACCTATGTTATTCATCAATCACTTGAAATAACGTTGTCATTAAGAATTGGCAATCTTGAAGTTCAATTATGAAGTCCCCTCATCTATTGGCATCTCCAAGGTTTATCTTCCACCTTGCTAAGACTAAAAATGCATTTATCATCCATTTTGGAGCAAGCTCGGCTTTATTCATTCATTTCAAAACATTAGTGCTTTTGTTCTATTTTCCATTTTTTCCTTTTTTTCATTATATTCACTTTCTTTTTGGGTGCTACAAACATGGTCAGTAAATTAAGGGTTCAAAATTTTGTGCTTTGGCACTTATTGAAGTTTCCACCATAAAGGAAGTCTTCCATTTTACACGAAAACTGTTCATTTGTTATGAGTATCCATAGTTACTCAGAAAATCCCTTATGGCAGTGCTTTGCATACTCATATCAAAAGATAGCGAGGTATATTAAGAACTCCATGTATTTGTCATATTTTAGGTTCACCCTAAAAAATGAAGCACAAACATTCAAGCACCACAATAAAAACACTTACACATCAGTTAAGCAAAGCCAACTCTAAATTCTTAAAATTTAATTAATTAACCACAACCTGTTAGGTTTCTTATACGAATAAACAACATATATGCGCAGCGAAAATACAACAACATCACACAAGAAACATCCAGAAATATTTTATGTAATCATAATTAATAAAAGGGGGCCGAACAAATGTACCTTTTAGCCTTGCCGAATTGTATTTCTCCAAAAGAAGGCTGGACGAATTTGGTTTCTCCTTCCTCTTTTGTTTGTGCCGAATGCAATTGACCTAGGGATTGCCAAAAGACGACTCCCCTCTACTCTCTCACACACACAAGACTATTGGTTATGGCTATGTGTGCTAGCACTAAAAGACTCTCTTTCTTGTCTAGTGAAATTCGGTTTTGGAAGAGCTAAAAATGTTTTTCCTTTTTCTTCCTTTGTGTAATTTCCGAACCCTAAGTGAGCCAACCTCCAGTGAGAATCAAATTCTCCCTTTTTATCTTTTAGGATTTCGGCATCAACTTACTAAAGAGGGAGAGAGTGGCGTGTTTTAAAACACTAGGGAGGGGCTACCGAATTTCTCCCTATCTTTTAGGGATTCGGCCAACACCTATCCAACCTTAGATGCTTAATAACTCCCTATCTTTTAGGGATTCAACTAACACCTCTCAAAACCCTAGTCAAGTCCTACTTGAACAAGGACTCCTCTTTCTCCTTTCAATTAATTAACTAAACCTTTTAACTAATATTTCATTAGGCCGAATTAATCATTCTCTTTGGCCTAATGGGTGTGCCGAATTTCATCTTAGGCCCATTAATTATGTTTTAATCATTAACATAAATTAATGGTCCAACAAGAAAAACATTCTTAGCCCTAACCTAGATCTTTATTATGTACGATTCTATAGGTTCATTCAATGTTGGCAATGGGCCTAAAGTTAATTTAAAACCCATAAATCATAATTGGTTTCTAGCTATTCCAAGCCATATGACCATTGGAGTAGGTAACTAGCCGTTGGAGTACATTTAATGTTGTTTCTGCAGTCTGGAGTAAGTTGATCATCATTTTCTTCAGTTAATGTACGCTACCTATCCTTTACGTACGTTACTCTTAATGTGGGATGATCCAGTAGCTTTTGTTTCCATTCAGCACAACATTTACGTGTGTTACACCTTGCTTACGTACGTTATAGAGTCATTACATACGTTATGGGTTGTGTTACATATGTTATGTTTCGGCATGGCCATATCAAATGTACGTTAACGACTTCCAATGCATTGTTTCGCAACTCTGAGCTTTTCGACATATTTCACTCTGAGTTAAATGTTTTGCTTATCATCAAAACATTTTGTTCATCATCAAAACACAAAAATATCTTCATGTTGATCACCCATGATCCAACAAAATGTTAGAGGGAGGGGTGAGTAAACTCAGTGAGGAAGCGACACTTCAGATCACCTCCGGGACTCACATAAGCCATTTTGAAAACCGTTCAAAAATATCACATGTAGATATAAGTGTAAATACATATACACACTAAGTATAGAAACATAGTTTTGAAATTCCTTTCGAAATCGTTCATAACCAAAGCAAATAGAAACAAGGTAGACATACAGAATATTTATATACATATCATATATCGGAAGACGAGCAGAAATTGTTAACATGCATTCACGCCAATCTATATATCATTCCCTTTTGTTTATTCCAAATTAATTACTGAGCACTGAAACTAATACATTATCATATCAGAATAACAAGAATGCAGACCAAACATGTATCGTACAATTAAGAATAAAATCCTAATTATCTAGATTATGAAGAATTTTACGTCTTATGTATATCTTATGATTAATCATTTACCACATTGAACAGACCTGATAATCACTGATAATACACCCGTATTATATTAGAACTATACTGACCAGATCATATCAAAATAAACTAATAGCCTTAGGAGCTTAAATGGTATCAGCTCAAAAAGGCTAATAGTTGAAGCATTAGGGGCTCAAAATAGTACTTCATTCATCCTAAGGGTCTCAAAGTTGTAACAGATAGAAACTGATCTAAGTACATCCGTGCATTGCAGCCCACGTGCTCCAGCAAGATATACCCCATCAGACTACAATACAATATACTATGGGAAAATGAGCAATAATACATTCTCACCAAAACTAATTATATCCAGACAAAAACATATCACACTAAAACAATCTGACAAGGACCAAAATCAAAATCATATGTGGACTTCGCCACTAGAAAAATAGCTCATATGTGGACTCGTGCCACTAAAGAATAGCTTACGTGTGTTGCACTGGGCACACGGTTACCACGTACCCTGATAACTGAGTCTTCAAATTGGTATACCAAAGGCTAGCTTTACCCCCGTAACATAGGTGTCCCGAGTCAGAATAATTAAATAGTATATATTACAATCAGAAATGCAGAATGAGATATATAATAATGGGTGCAACACTGACATAACATGCAATAACCGATTGCAGAAATCAAAGAACATATTCTTATTATCCCAATACGAATATAGCCAAATAAGTAATAGATAGATAATCACCGAATATATCATATTATATTAAGTATTGATCTATAACATAGACATAATAAAATAAACAACCTTTATTCAGAGATCAAATACACATAATCACATAAACATAAGAGACAGACATATATATTAGAAAACGAAAACAGAATATAGATTGTTATCACGTAAGTCAAATTTTTATAATTGTTGAGCGTTTAGTATATTTATTCCTAAACAGATTAATTATTCAGAGCAAATATGATTTTAACAGAATATTCCATATCGAAAGTATAATATATATCAGATAGATTTCCTATATCAGATATTTCACATAAGTTAGATTTTTAGGATTTCTAATCCCTTAGTTATTCGAGATTACATGCAAAGGTCCAGACACAACAAAAACAATATAAATTTAAAAGACACAGCTTATGTGTCTGAAGTTGTCATTCCACTCACCTAGATATTCAAACTGAATGGTCCAGTCATGCACCACTGGTATACGGTTACCCTCCCTGGCACGAACACAAACTATAACACGTATGATCAGACAAATGTCAATCTGTGGTACTATAACAATACCGAATACATGATATGTAGATGCATATTCAAATTCTGAGAAACATATTTCGAAGGAAGATTTAACGCTCTCGTCTCGAAAATCGAACATCTCAAAAAGTTATAGTTTGGTTCCTCAACTTTTACAAAATTACCATTTAGTCCCAAGATCTTAGAAAATTACATTTCAATCCCTAAGATATTCTCAAATTACCAATTAATACTCCAAGTAGTTATAGGTGTGTTGCATATCCTAAAAGTTGTCCTATGTGCATAGAGGTGGATATAACGTGCGTAGATGACAGTTTCAGCTCCAATCCGATTCTACTTCATGATTTACGTACTTAGCAACCCTTGAAAACACGTAGATGAACCCCCTGGACTCAGTCCATGTGAAATTTCACACTTTAAACATGTTTCTAACTTAGAAACACAAACGCCAACATCCTCAAAGGAAATCCAACACCGAAACTTGACAGAACGACATACGAATCATCTCCAACACCCAACTTTGAAAAAAAAATTAGCATCATTAAACCCCACCAATATTTATTCATCATATTAAACACTTAATCATCATTGGAATCATTCGAGAACTGATTCGAATATTGAATGGAAAGCTATAGGACTCTAATCAGAATGGGCAGGGTATTACAAGTATCATATAAGAATATACATGCTTGTGGTATTTTCAGAAAATATTTTCAAAACGATTTATGTGAGGTCCTGGAGGTGTTCTAGAGTGTTGTCCTTCACTGTGTATTCTCACCCCTTTTATTGCTTAACATTTTAGGTTATCTCGGCGCTGGTTCTCTCTTGGCTTTCCGCACTAGTTTGTATGTTATGTTAGATGTCTCACAATGGGATACTAGTGGGTTATTGTTATGTATTTGACGTTATCTTGTTTTAACTGATTTTACTTGCAAATATTTTCTATGTATTTTGATATTATACTTATTTAATATTATTAAATGAAATCTGAATTTTTATCTATTAGTGTTTAATCAATGTTTTTGGTAAAGGATTATGATTAGAAGTTATGATTATCCGACGCTTGTGCGGGATGAGATGGGCCAATTGTTCAGGTTGTCTCATACGCCGTTCATGATCTGATCTCGAGTCGTGACAAAGAAGGTGAAACACAATTTGGGGGGCAAAATTAGGGTTTTTACTGATTTGAGCGGGTTAGCATATGGGATAAAATTGGTGGTCACACATAATTTCCATGTGTGTGATTGTCATGCCATCATATTTTTTCCATGTGTACAAACGTTTTGTTGATTCATCGCACGTACTAGACACACTTTTCTCATTAGTGAAAAAAGACCCTCAATTGAGATAGTTTAAGTAAGTTCAAGAAGAAAGTTGAACGCCTAAAAGTCTAGATGACAAAAGAAGAAAACATGAAAGTTCGAGGGTAAGTTATATATTAGGCCTTTTAAATTCCTCAAACTTTTCGCTTATGATGCAAATAGAGAAAAAAATTTAAAGAAACGAGAAAATAAAGAGAAGAAGTGAATAAATCAGGTTATAAAAGAATATAAAATTTATGACTCCGTTCTTTTCAAGTTCTAGCTTATTCAAGCCAAATTGTATTGTTAAATAAACTAATAATCAATAGATTCATAATAAATTGTCATTTATTAAATAATCTCAATTCAGCCAACCAAAAAAGGCACGTTTGAACTCATAATAGATTCATTTATTGTTGAGAATAAATGAAAATATAATAAAATAAATATTAAATTTGAATTAAGATAATAACAAATTTGATAACAGATGTTTGTAGAATATTTGAATTTATAAGATAAACTTTTTAGATTTTATAATTAAATTATATTTCTCAATTTTATGTATAATGATTATTCTATTTGATAATAAAATACTTAATTTTGGTTATAAGCTAAAATAATAGAAATGTAATTATTTAAAAGATTCAAGGTTATAATTGTCTAAAAAGTTTTTGCCACATCCTAATATTTACAAGTACTAGCTTTGTGGAATCGTACGTTGCACGTGAATGTTGTTTTTTATAAATATTTTAAAACATAAAAAACATAACGTTAATAAATTAATTAGATGTTAGTAAACATAAATCAATGTAAATAATACTAACCTTATTATTCACTAAGATAATTTTTTTAGATTTTTTACAGACATTGTTACTGGAATAATGCTCTATGATCCAACTCGAATAACCAAATATTACTACTTATCTGAATAATTTTAAATCCATTCGTAAGTGTAATAGTACATGAAAGTGAAATTCTATCTACATTGATGATAAATAAAACCAAAAGGTTTTCACTAATTGATTATCCTTTCTTTAATTACTTATTTTTTCTTTTGTAGTTGATAAGAATTGCAATAGCATGTCATCTAACAATTATAGTAATTTAGAATTAAAAAGAGGAATAAAAGTGTCTAAAAATGTTTTACCTACATCTTGACTTTTATAAGTGTTATGATACGATATATATAGAGAGAGGAATATGGTAATTCGATAATAACATTAAATTTTAAGCTTTTGTGATAAAGATAAATTTGAAATACAATACAAAATTTTCAAAATAGATAAAGTTTAAATTTTTAATTGAGATATTACAAGATTATTAGATTTTTGGAAACATATGAAGATTAGATTTTGTATTGACATAATTACAAATTATTTTAAAAATTTAATAGATTTATAATTATTAAAAACAAATAAGATTATATTTATAATTATTAAAAATAAATAAGGGTATAATAATCTAAATTTTTTTTCTTTTTTAATATTTATAAGTGTTATTGTTGTTGTTAATAGTGGCATACTGTGTAATCTACTCAAAATAATGGAAGCAATTAGTCTAATTCTCTCAACAATAAAAGACAATGAGAAAATTACACAATTATACTGAAACGAAATATAAAAATTAATTTTTAGATGCAGTCTAAACAGATTTTGAGGAATAGAAACAAACTTCAAATTTCTCTAAAAAATACTAAATTTATAAAGTCTCCAAAAATCTTTAAAATTTTTATTTGAACATTTTTTTAATATATCTAAATGTCTCTAAAAATCTTCATATAATATTTTTTAAAAACAAATTTGAACATATTTTTATTTACCAAGATATAAATTATATTTATCTATTTATCAAATTTAATATTTTATTTGTAACACGTGACATAATTAAATCAAACACAATTCTTGGTTTCCTTCGAACCGAAGGTTCTAAACATCAAAACGAAGTCGACCCGTTTCTAGCTCTTTACCATTTTTTTATCGTAGAAAATGGGTGATACTACAATAAGACTCTTAAAAAGAGTCCTCATTTAGGACTCGAGTTATTTAATTTCAGTCTCAATTACTTAATTTAAAAGGGTGATTACTTAATTGTAACTCTAAAAGTTACTTAATTTTGAATATCGTTACTTAATTTAGTCACCGATTACTTAATTTTAATCGTTACTTAATTTTTTAATAAATTAAATAATAATTATTATTATTTAATTATTATTAAAATTATTTAATTTAAATTTTACTTACTTAATTTATTAAAATAATATTTGTTGAGTCTTTATTGTAGTAACATTGGTAAAAAACTCAAGGAGCGATTGAAACCACGTGGAACATGGACACGTGGGCGTAGACCCGCAAAAGAAACAAGAAGGCCCCACTTTGGCTTTTCTCTGATGGTTGATGATGGTCCGATTCTTTTCTCGTCCCAAACTCATCCCTTTCTTGCCTACCTTCCCTCACCTTACTATTCCTTCCCTCCCTTAAATTAATTAAAATAAACAATTAAACTTAAAATAAAATAAAATAAAAAAATAAAAATTCTCACCAGTCCTCCTCCGCCTCTCTCTGGCTGTCTCTCCAGAGAGATGGATGAGTCTTTCTTCTGGTCTGACTACTAGAGAGAACCAAAGCGAAGAACAAGACAAAACATATATCCCACACACATATCCTACCACACAGCACACTCGTGTCTCTGTTTAAATAATCAAAATTAAAATAAAAGAAAAACTAGATCTCCCTATACAGACGACACAGAGAAAGTTCTGATTTTGTTCCTTTTTCGCCTAGCAAATCTCTCTCTCTCTCACTTCAAGGTTCTCTCTCTCTCTCTTGCGCATTTTGAGTGTGAATGTTTGGGTTCCGAATGCTTCTAGGGCTTCCGTGATGCTCTATACAGTGTTTTGTGTCAATTGAAGTGCGAATTTCGCGTGAATGTTTGCGGTTAAGTTTGGATTTTTGTGTGCTGATTCGGTGTCGTTTTGGTGGATTTTCCTTTTCAGGCTGATGCAAGGATGTAATTTCTGCTGCGGAATTCAGCTAGTATGGAACGTATTTTGCATTGATTGTTTTGCAGGGACTCGTTTTTTAGGGTTTTGTTGAATTTGCAGTGTATTCAGTTGAATTATGTTGGGAACTGTAATAGGATGTTAGTAGTTGCTGTTGTTGTTATGCTTTGATTCGAGGCCGCAAGGGGTGTATACGAGGCCGCAAGGGGTGTATTTGTGATTCTAGAATAAGGCGAGAGAAGAACAAGAAGTCGAGAGAAGAATTGGATGGGAAATAAATTGGGGAGGAGGAAGCAGGTGGTGGATGAGAGGTATACGAGGCCGCAAGGGCTGTATGTCCACAAAGACGTCGATCATAAGAAGCTAAGGAAGCTAATTCTTGAATCGAAATTGGCTCCCTGTTACGCCGGAGAGGAGGAATGTTATCATGAGCATGAAGAATGCCCAATTTGCTTCTTGGTATATATATTTTTCTGGCATCTGTTTGCTTTTTTTCCTTTTTTTTTTTCGTTTCTATTCTGTTTAATCGGTCCATTGATGTGATTATAATTTGTTTAATTCAGCACAAGTTGAGAGTAAGAAACGCAAACAGAGTTCATCTTGTTACAAAAGTTTTCATGTTCCTGTGTTTTTTTCTTGTTCTTTTCAGTATTACCCAAGTCTGAATCGATCAAGATGTTGCATGAAGGGTATTTGTACAGGTAATTGTTTGGAAAGAAGTGCAGGAAATGACATTTGCTCAATTGGCTCTGTGTTTTTGTAATTGTATATATTAGTTAGAACAAACAGTATCGAGATACCTAAGTAATCCGGATTCGAGTTGGGTTTGAGATCTATATATTTTCTTTTGTGCTTGAAGATTGATTGTTCGCCTTTTCATCTTTTGCAGAGTGTTTTCTTCAGATGAAAAATCCTAATTCACCTCGCCCTACACAGTATCCTTCGATAGCAAGCCTTTAACATTCAGTTGAATAGTTTAATTTGGCGGAGGCATTTTTTCCCTTCAAACCTAAACCTGCTTGTGCTTGAATTCTTAACAAGGTCAGATGTCCTTTTTGTAAGACGTCTAACTATGCTGTGGAGTATCGTGGTGTAAAAACAAAGGAGGAAAAGGGCTTTGAGCAGATTGTAAGATATATATTTGATTTATCTATATTTATTTTCTGTTGGTAGAAAATTATTCTTGTTAGTTCATTATTTCTCCAGATGTAACATATATTTTGTTTTGTTTTTTACCCTTTTTTTTTTTTTGGAGTGGAATTTATGTGAATTTGTTAAAATCATGCAGGAAGAGCAACGGGTTATTGAGGCTAAAATTAGGGCGAGGCAGCAGGAGCTTCGGGATGAAGAAGAGAGAATGCAGAAAAGATTGGAATCAAGTTCTTATAGTGGTTGTGTTGCAGCAGGAGATTTTGAGCATGGCTTAACAACAGGTTCCTTTTCTCTTTATGGTTGTTTCAAATTGTAATTCTCTTTTATGTCTTGTTTGTTCTAAACCCTGCTGCTCAATTGCAGTTCTATCGTCTAGTTCTCACTCAGAAAGCGACGAGGTTGTTTCAGCACAATACTCAATTAGACCTCCTCCACACCCTAGATCAAACAGGTATGCTGTATGATAATTCTGTTGAGCTCATATCATTTTGAGTTCTGACAAATAATTAAATATGAAATCTATATGCTAAAATAGTACACATTATTTTCAGATAAAATTATTTGTATATTCAAGGAAAATATCTTAGGTTTGCATTGTTTTTATTTGTTATTTCAATAGACCATTGGGAAGTTTTATTTTCAGTTGAAATTGGAGACAGATTCTTTGATGCTTGAGTGCCTCATTTTGTTAAAGAAATATTTTGTAAAATACTATGAAATGGTAAAACTATTAATATAATGTTGGCAGCTTCACTGACAATATTTTTCCAATTTTCGCAACATGGACATGGATGCATTATCGATATATTTGTCTTAAATTCTTAATTCAGATGGTGTGCTTAATGTTGTCACTAAATTCATTTTACCCATACAGGAACGATGAATTTGACCTGGATCTTGAGGACATCATGGTCATGGAAGCTATATGGATTTCCATTCAGGTAAATGTTATTTAATTTCCAGTGGTCTCATTCTAATGTAGTAAATAGGCTGCAAAATGAGGTCTGAATCCAAAAAGTCCATTTTACTTTGTTAGTTAAGATATATGCAAAATTTGTTTCAGGATATCTTTATTCTACTTTTGATTGCATATATTTTACTGCTACATGCTGTTTTTGTGACATGAATTATGCTGTATTTGGCATTGTAAACTAGAGTGCTTTCTCTCAGCATCCAGGGTATTTAATTAGGATGGCATCTAATTTGGTGGACAAAGTTTCTTCAAGGAAATGGATAGAATAAAAAGCACCTCTTGATAACTAAAATTTCTTAATGCCATTCAAGTAATTGTTTTAGTGAGACTGCAACTTTTGTACTCTCCATCTTGATGTATGCCTGAATAGATAATTGTTAAGGAGGTCTGTTGAACATCCTTTTTTTTTTCTATATGATAGTGAAAGAACAGGAAATTGATCAGGATGCCATCTATTAGATTCGGACCTGATGAAACAAATGGTGGAAGTCTATTGAGGTTTTACACGTCATTTAGTGGGTTATAGATATATGATTTATTGATCTTTTAGTAGCACAGAATTGAACACGGCATCTTAAAGCTCTATTTTGTCTCACGGGCCTTTAAATTGTGAAATTCTGTTGGTGATATCTAATTTATTACGATAACAAATTTGGATTATCCACTTTTCACCAATGAGATTGCTATGCATGATTTGTGCCAGGCAGCTGTAAAATGTTTGTCATGGGTGTTCTGACTCTGACATTTGCAAACTAACATTACATTGTGAAACTATTGGTTTATTTGATGAGGATTTTTTGTCTGGCATCTGTGTTGCTTGAATATTTTTGCGCACTTGTTTGCTGGCCCCTATTTTTGTTAAAAAAATTTGGGTGCAAAAATCTCTTTCAATTGCATGAAACACAATGACAACCTTTTCAGTCATTAAATTTTCAAGTGATCTATTCAGTGCTTGCAGAATTGTTTCTTTACGACTTCATTGTCTATTTGGAAATCTGCATTTCCATTTTAAACATTATCAGGCCTTTCATCTGGTAACCTAACAGGAGATTGACCCTGGGATTAACTTCACCAAATACATGAGCTCAACCACTGTTGGTGTAATTGATGATTCAAGAAGTTAACAGTCACTTTTCTCCTTCTCCTTCTCCTTCTTTTCTTCTTTGTAGGATGAATACTATGTGTCTGTTAGATAACTCAGGTTCCCCTCTAAATTGCGGTTGATTTAATATTCAAATGCATGGTCACATCAATAAATGTGATTGTTCAATGAAACTTTAGATGAAACTAGTGAAAGTTTCCTTTCTTCCATGTTCCATCAAATAAACTTTGGGCAGAATATCCTGTTTCAGTTATTATATATGCTTGAAAATTAGTTCATTTCTCAATTTTGTACATGCAAGAATTATGATACTTGCAATCATTGGCACGATGGATTTCTTTTAATACTTGTAATATGCTTTCTTGAATCTTTTGTTCATTTCTTGATTGCTTTTCTCCGGCAAAACCTGTTTTTAATTCATATTCGGCAGAAGAAATGATTTCTGTAATCTTTTTGGGACTCGAAACATTTGATATTGCAGAGAAATGGAAGACAGAGAAATCCAAGTTATGGTGATGCTGCCTCATCAGAGCAGAATGCTGCAGAAGGTTGCTATGCCTCTTCAACCGTGGCTCCATTGTCTGGATCATCATCTTCTCCATCAGGGGGCCTTGCTTGTGCAATAGCTGCCCTTGCTGAGCATCATCTGATGGATGGAGACACTTCTTCTCTTCACACTAATGGAAATACGTCAGGGTACAACATGCTTCCGCACAGTAGCACCTTTTATAATAGGCTTGATAATGTGGAGAATTATTGCCGTGCACAGAGCTCCAGTGATGTCACACCCGATTGCAGAATGACTGGGGCAACCAATGACGAGGAGTGGGTTGCAGACCGTGAATCATATGCTGCTGAAGCAGGGACCAGTTATGCAAGCTCTGACACAATGGAAGATACTGGTGGGATTTCTGCTTTACCACCTCTGCCGCCTCCCCCGCCACCACCACATGTAATTGAGGGGAACTTTTCAAATGTCTCTGTGCCCATCATCCCTGGAAGTTTTGAGGAGCAGATGATGCTAGCCATGGCAGTTTCTCTTGCCGAGGCACGTGCCATGACGAATGGACCTGGTAGCACGTGGCAATAGTTTCAAGTCGAAATATGCGTGTGAAGCTAAGATTGCTGGCCATAGCATTTCAGCTGGCTATCAGTCTTTCAAGAGCAACTGCACAGTGATCCGCATGCAACTATGTTAAAAGGTAGTGATGGTTCTCTCTGTGTTGCAATCTCTAACACTATACATAGCTGTTGAAAGGAATGGATTATTTTAGTGAATGAAAGGCTGTTTGTTAATCACCATTCATAGAATTTCAGATTCATCTTTTGCCTATTCTAAATATCAAGTTTAGCTTGTCCAAGACTTCCATGGTTGCAAAATCACTTTGAGCATCAGCATGTGGCCGATTTTGTAATATCGAAATGGTCATACTACCAATTCAATCATTGAGTTCACGTGTGAATACAAAATTATATACACGTTTTCTACGTCTTTTTGCTTGATTTATCTGGCATCTTCAGTGAATGCAAAACGACATTCGTGTTTCGTCTCACGTCTCGGTCTGCTGGCTATTATCAAGTTGCCTGATTTTGGTGTGTCACTTAGATCATTTTTAATGCTTGTGTATTAGGTTTATGATTTTATATTTCTGGTTGGTGACTTCTATATCAACTTCGATTGTTAAGCTTTCTACTAGGTGAACTAAAGCATGGGTCAATGGCTGAGAACAAAGTGGGTAGTTATAGATTAGTGACAGAGTTGGTCTTGCAATGGGTTAAAAATTGTCGATATTAGTGCTCAGTTGAGAAAATATGGTTACTGGTTAGCGGGTTGGAAGTGATGGGGCCTCATATTTGGGGTCAAGAAAGCTTCATGTAGTGATTTTATTTGTCAAATTCCAAGTAGTCGATTCAGTCTTTAAATGGTTCGGGTTGCTATAAAATGGGGAAATCAATCTTCAGTCATAACTTGAATAGTAAATAATTCTATTTTATCTTTTGAAATATTATTCATTAGGACTTTTAATTGATGATATTATTCTCTACTGAAATTTGTTTCAAAGGGTGGGGTTAATAATGCCGACGGTGACTAAGCTTAGAAATTTTATTTAGAAAAATCGCAGAAGTCATTTTATTTTCCAGGCAAGTCACTTGTGCTAACCATTGGGTTCACGAAAGTCACTTTAGGCCCATTTGTTTCAAAAACTCCAAAAAATGGGGCCGAATGACACATAAACACGCTATGCCAAAAAGAAAAAGTCAACATGAACAACGATTTTTTTTCTCTATGTTTTGACTTTTTTAATTAAAAAAATGAACTTTAAGTCAATTAGCAAATCTGTTAAGAATTTTAGAAATTGATAATTGGTGCATGAAATTTAAACTATGTAACAATTTTGTTATTGATCTGTTTTCCACTAATGTTTTCTAGCTAAATTATTGATGTGCCAATTAAAATGATATTATTAATAAGTTAAGCCAAGTCAAACACCACCTTAGTTGCCAAGTTAACAACTAGGTGAAAAACATTAACAAAAACAAATTGATGATAGAATTGTCCCACAGTATAAAGTTCTTATACTAACCAAATTTTAGATTTCATGCCAATTTTGTTAATTGGGGTAAGGTATTTTTTTAATTCAAAAAGCAAATAGATGAGGAAGGGGGTGGGGAAATATTATTATTGACATGGAATTTTTTTTATATCAACATGGCATGCTTATATGTCAACCAGTGAGCATTTGGCCGGATTTTCTGACATTATTCGACAAAAGTGACTCTATGAACACAATGGTTAACTTTAGTGGTTTGTGACTTAAAATTTCAAAGTTTAGTGACCTTCAATGTTATTAATCTCAAAGGCTGAGAGAGGTTGGTTAGGTTAGAAATGGTCAGGTTATAAGTAAGGATATATAAGTTAGATGGATACCATACTAGACCCACAACTAATTAACTAAAAATTAATTTGACTCATTAGTTGAACCTTAAACTAATGAATTCGGGTTCTACTCATTAATATTATAGGCGAATCCGATTTTCCAACAAACTCTATCATTTAAGTTCACAACATTTTTTTTTACTAATTGCTATTTATGTGCTCATATACTGCTAAGATTTTGCTATCATATATTTTTTTGGGAAAATAATTTCTAAATTTTTGAGGTGTATCTTAATTAGTATATCAGTATTTGTATTTTTAAAATGTTATATACACACTTTTATGGTCAAAAACTGAGTTAATATTAAATCTTCTGTTAATGATCCGTTATTGATCTGCTAATGACTTAGTCACATATTGTCTAATTCACTTTAAATAAAATTTTAAAGGCAAAAATGTATTTGAATCAAACAACTCCAAAAATGCCCTTGACAATGAAAGCTTTGTCTGACATTTTTGTTTGAACATTCCACACCAGAAAATTGCAATTCAAAATCAAGAATCAGCAAAAATAAGCTAAAAATAGAGAAACAGTAATTCAAGTCAAGCAAATAATTGAATTTTCGAAGCAATTTGCTAGCACTTCCAAACCAAAAACTAGAAAAAAAGAACGGAACTTTCTAGAAATTAGTCAATTGATACGAAGCCGTTCATCATCATTGCAATCCCTTATTATCAAAAACGTCTCTACTAGCCACATTCATCTACTAAAGTGCATTACACCAGCTACAGAGGAGAAGTCCAACTCAAAGAAGGACATTGCTGCAACAAACAATTTTACTCAATCTCTACAACATACATTCAATGTTTTGTTTCCATCAATTTTTGGCTGTATTAAACCTCTACATTTCACTTCACTGCCCATCAATTCTTTTGCTGTATTGAACCTTTACATTTACTTCACTGCCCACATAAGATACATTAGTAATAATTCGAAACCCCAATAAGAGATTGTTTTTATTGCAAACCAAATCAAACACTTATATCTGTCAAAACATAAAAAATCAAACACTTATTGTCAATGTTCCAAGTTCGTCCCTAATAGACTTCAAATTCATACAATAAGTTGCCATTACACATATCTTCAGTATACCAAAAAAATATATAGTGATTTTGAATTGAAGAAAATTGGCGAATCCCAAAATCTACAAACCCAATTTCATCTCCACCAATTTCACTCATTGCAGTAAGATGTGAAACCCAGATGTGTTTGAACAAAACCCAGATGGAAGTGCATTTTTTTTCCATCCTCAAAACAATACCAAGAACCCTTCAAACACATCCTCAAACCGTCCTCACCTGCCCAGAATCCAGAACCAAACCCATACCCTAGCTCTTCTTCACCTGCCTCGTTCTTCACCGCCGCCGTCATCACCTGCCAAAAACCTAGAACCAGATTTGCTTCGTCGTTTTCTTCTTCTCAACGACGACTACTTCCTCATTCCTACTTCTTCTCAACCAGATCTGCCTTGTCTGCTTCTTCTTCTTCTTCTCAACGACGACTACTTCCTCGTTCTTCTCAACAAATAGACTAGCAACGATGGCCAAGGAAACCCCACCATTAAACGACATGATGGCAAGCATGAGAGGGGCGGAAAGGGTTACTGTGAAGAGAGAGAAGCGTTGAGGTGTGTTTGGTGGATGGAGAGGAGCAAGAAGAAGAATGAGAGAGAGAGAGAGAGAGAGAGAGGTGGAAATCTGTTTGGGAAGGGTGGTATTTAAGAGACGGTTTTTTCGTAAACTTTTGTTCTGTTTACTTCGTCCGTTAAAAATAAATTTTAAGAACGTATATACTACGTCAAAAAATGTGATGATCTATCTAATTATTAATTAGAATATAACTCAATAACTTGAAAATTATTTTTTCTTTTTCTTTTCTTCTTAGTACAGGAAACTTACCATATTTGTTTTCCTTTTCTCCTTGATCTAAAAATCAAGCCTTTCCATAATTTTAATTTTCCTTATAATACTTAACATTCGTTTTTCTTTTCCCTAATTTACTCCTCAACTTTACGTACACAAGTTAGTACGTTGATATATAGTAATTGGACATCTTTATGTTGCATATAAGCTCCACTTCTTCTTGTTCAATTTTCATAAAAATGAGTTCGTTTACCATACGGGTGTTTTACGGTTTTTTTCTGTCCTGGAACGGTCGAGATTATATTTTAAATCCATTGTGCATCTGTGGCCGTTCCTACACGCACACGTAAGTTAACGAGGCAGTCGGCTTGAACCGACTCCCACATTTAACTGATGCTGCTTTTTCTATTTTTGTGTTTTCTTATTTTATAACTTATTATTATTGAACCTTCTCAAGAAACTTCTGAACCTTCTCACATGAACTTTCTTTTCCTTCTTGGATTACAATAGAATATGCACAGAAACAAATTAAGAAAATTTCTTCCATGGCACTTGCTATGCCATGTAAACAGTAAAGCATGTATAAACACTAATTGATTATTCTTCGACAACAAAAAAACTAATTGAATCTCATACTTTTGATGCCAAGAATTAGACGTAAACAATAATATATACTATAATAAGTTGATGATTCAACTTAGCTATGTGGCAAAGCCCCATTAATTAAGAAGAGCTCAATACAAAGAACCGACAATGAAGTTCATCTTTGTTGGATTATTAAAGACAATGACCCCATTAGCTTCTTTTTTTTCTCAAACTTTAATAGCAGAAATGTACTTTTAAAATGGAAATAACTGCTCTATTTTTTAGGGTTATCTTACTGGTTAGACTATCGAAATGTTAACTGATGATGAAAAATTTTGTCATTGAATCTTCAGTCTATAAACAAATCGAGTTTGCATTATTTCAATTTATATTGTCGAAAGTTAGATCGTGTGTTTTTGAAATGACTATTCAACTATTTTCATCTGGTCTTCTTTCAAATTAAAAGTTTTAGAATTGCTTGAAATACCATTTAATGCAGAATAATATAGATTCTATTGGCATATATTGGTATCAAAGAGAGAAATATATGTAAGTTCATACATAAAATTGTTAAAGGAAAAATTTTAAAGATAATGAGCGTTAAAATCTGAAATTAGACCACCATTAATGCTAATAAATATATATTAAAATTTTCAAGTACACAACAACAAAAATTATAGTAACCCTCAATAACAACTCACAGTTCCTTTTATTCTATTGTTTTGTTTTAGTAGAAAAATTAATTGAATAGATCTACCTCATATTTTATTCTGAAAAAAGGTAACACTGATAAGACTTCAATTTGATATTCCTAATCCATTCTTCTTTGAATAGTATTTAGTTGAGCCAAAAAATGAGATTGTTATAATGGATTTAAGAACAAGGGAATTGTTCTAGAGAAAATGGTAGAAATTTGGATTTGCTACGTCCACTAGAAAATATAAAAAGTATTACATATAGATGATAATTATGGATAAAATGACCTCTAAAGGGATAACTTAGTGGCAAGGGCGTCAACCTCTATTCGCTGAGATTCCAGGTTCAAGCTCTAAGAGGAGAAGTGACTTGTGGTTTAATTAATACTGGATATGGACTCAGTATTGGAGTTGGATTGTTTGAGCCCAATAATCATTAGTCCTTTTCGGATACTGCAGTGACAAGATTCAGTCATTTCACTAAGTTCAATTATAATTTTTCGAATATTCTACAGCAAAAAATAGTACATGCATCGTCATACTCAATAAAAATATGATACTATTGACCGTCTTCAGCTCTCCTTTATGCTATCAAGAAAAAAATAATGGATAAAATGAAATTAATTAAAAGTAGAAAAATCTTAGAATTTATCTCAATATGTTAATGTATCTATTGAATTAAGACTTGGACGTTATATGATATCATAAATGGTGAATAGCTCAAAAAAATAGTTTTATTGTAATCTATTTATTGCACCAAGAGGCC